>SNQJ01S0101263.1:2311-19082 GCA_010110895.2 Picea sitchensis
CAAATCCCCACCTCCGCCTCCCTCCTACTACAATTCTCCGCCTCGCTACTACTACAGTTCGCCCCCACCCGACTACTACAAATCCCCACCCTCCTACTATTCCCCTCCCTATTAGAGTTCTTAGTGGTACATAATCTTAACAACTCCTTATTATTATTATTAAGTTTGAAACCATATTTCTATTTAGAGTTCTTAGTGGTATATAATCTTAACAACTCATTATTATTATTAAGTTTGATTGAATAATTTTTTCTAGGATGTAATTAAATTAATGTTATGTAAATGATGTTTATTTTTTCAGGGAAATATATGGTCCATACTATTTATTTAAGTGGCTTAGTGTTGGTGAAAATTTGGTTATATATGTGTGTGGGGTAGAGAATTCATTCACTCCATCAAAACTAAGATTTCAAATTTGAAATTACACAAATTATTAGTATTTAGTAAAACTTATATTAGATATGATTCTCTTCCATTTTAATGTTCTTACATAAGTTCGATATGTAATTTTAAAGAATGCAATCTAAATAAAGAAAATCTAAGAGCATGGTGGTTAGTGTTTGGCCATAGATGAACACTACATCTTTTTCTTGGTCTCAATGGGAATCTTTGTCCTCTCTTCGAGTTCTTTTCCTCCCTCCATCCGAACCTCTATGCAAACCCTCCATCAACAAGTTATTCATTGTGCCCAGATTCTCCTTCTATAGTAGTGGTGACACTCTCCATCTAGTTTGCTCAATTGATAAATGGTGTATCTCTTCAAATAGGTTCTCCTTCTCATGTGATTGATTGTAGTTCCATCCATAGGTATTATTGGAGTTTCATTCAAAGACACTGTGAAAAGTGGAAACTCTGATGGATCCCAACACCTAAGGCTCCATATGGTTTAGGAAGCCCCAACTCTATCTATTCCCATTGTGAAGAGTGTTGCATATCATGTAATTTTTTGCAAAATAAATGGTCACATATTCCAATTTAATGGCCTTTTACCAATACTTGTAGATCTCTACATTAGTTGATCTTATATGCATAGAAACTAGAAATCAAAGAGGGGTTATTTATCTACATATGTGATAAAGCCTTCTTCATTGTGCAGTTTGAGTTATTAAAGGATAAATACTAGATCCTCAACTCAATTCATTTTTTATGGGGCAACTCTGGTCCATGCATGAAGGCCTGGACTCTATGTTTCAACTTTGTCATAGATTCTCTTTCAATGGCTCCTATTTGGCTTAGGCTCCCCAATATTCCTCTCCATTTTGGGGGTTATGATTCACTTATTGATGTTGGCAATGCCCTTATAAAATTTTCATGTTAGAAGTAAGGAGATGGAACATAGATGCAACACTACATATGCACATATTTGTGTAGACATGGACTTTAACAAAAGGTTTTCAATATAAATGAAGCCGGTTGACAAGGATTATATACATGGACCATAATTCTCATTTGAGAATCCAAATCAAGGAAAAGTGAACCATTGGAATCTAGCGATGTTTACCTAAGACTTGAAGGAATTGACAAAATTAGTTAAGAATAAAAAGAGTTTTTCAACTCTGCAGCTAATGATAACCAGAAATTAACATCAAAAATTAGTCTAGACATGTATTATTTTTGCACTTTTGTATGTTCATGTTTTGTTCGCACTTACTCATGTATTCCAGGATATGAAAAAAACTATGGAAAAAAAAAATTAGAAGTTGGAAAAATACTCATCTTTTTAGAGATGGGAGTATCTCCGACAATTGGAAACAACTATCCTTTATCTGTCTTGTATTATAAAGATGTTTGGTTCGACAACAACATTTTCTAATATGGATGATAACAATTATAATGAAAAAAATTGCTCTTACATTTCTTTTAAACATCAATTGAGCATAATGAAATTATAATTATAAGATTATAATCATTGCTAATAATATGCTCAAAACTCATAATATTTAAGTTAGAAGGGTGACATCATCAATAAATTACACAAATATTGGTATTTAGAACTTACATTAACTATGAATCATTCCTATTTTAATGTTCTTACATAAGTATTTTTTTAAATATGTGGTATAATTAATAATAAATGTACAAAATTAATTGTTGCAATATTGCCAAGGTGAATTTCGACCTTTTGACTTTTCTTACATATAAAAACATCAAAAATAATTAGTTCAATTTACCAAATAAACTTTAATAAATAAAAATTTACCTATAAACTCATAAATAAATTTTAATAAGTAGATAGATTTACCTATAAACTCATATTGAATTTATTTGACTTATAAAAAAAATTATAAATTATTTTTATTCATGAACCGTGTTATCACACTGTGTAAAAATGTTGAGTCATAAAGAAAGCAATTTGTTGTCAAACCCCACTTGCCAACACTATGTAAGAATGTTGAATCATAAAGAAAATAATTTGTTGTCAAATCCCACTTGTCAACCCAACATGGCACTATAAACTAAAAACCTATAATATCCTTAACCAAAGCTCACATACAAATGTGGAATTTTCTAATCAGGTACCCCTCCTTGACTAATTCAACAAGATCTCAACTTCACATTAATAATGTGTTCACAACACATTTAAAAGACTGGTAAAGAAAAATTACTAATATGTGTTACATCAACAATAATAGAAATCATTTTGAGACTAACCCAAAAAGATTTATGAAACTAAAAATTACCAATGTAGTATTTGTGTTACATCAACAATAATAGAAATCATTTTGAGACTAACCCAAAAGGATTTATGAAACTCTCTTGTCATTATCCATAACACCATTATGTGCAATAAAAAGAGTGAGATAACAAAATGACTTGATATAAATCTCTCTTGTCATCATCCATAACACCATTATGTGCAATAAAGAGAGTGAGATAACAAAATGACTTGATATAAATATCTCACCGACTTAAGATGGGTATGTGATTTGGTAATTTTATGCTTAGATGATGTAGATGTGTTAATTTTAAGGACCAAAACCTTGTGTATGACACCAATAATAACTCCAACATAATGTCTCCACTTGCTGAACTTCTAATAGTTAGTGCATCAAACTCCAACATAATGTCTCCACTCACCGAACTTCTAATAGTTACTGCATCAAGCTTAAACTCCAACATAATGTCTCCACTTGCCTAACTTCTAATAGTTAGTGCATCAAGCTTGCACATTCTAGAATGATAGAAAATTAATGTTAGTCAAGATTTTGATAAAGGACTTGCGACATTAAAAACCAAAAAAGTCAGGAATTAAGGACATTTAGAACTCTAGGTTTTTCTATTCCATTCAAGAAAACCAAAAAAGTCAGGAATTAAGGACACCTAGAACTCTAGGTTTTTCTATTCCATTCAAGAAAAGCGTTTCTGAATATTTTATCTACCTCTTTTATTTTTAAGTATTTTGTAAGTTAAAAATTAAAGTAAAAAAATCAATAATTAAGCCTTATCAATCTTATTTTCAATTTGCATAACATAGGTATGTGATTTGATAATTTTATTCGTGCCAAAATTGCTTATATGATGTAGATGTGTTATTTTTAGGGACAAAACATGATGTATCATATCGATAATAACTTCACTATAATTTCTTGGCTTACCTTTTAAATTTTAATACTTAATGCATTAACCCTTCACATTTGAAAAAGATGGATAATTAATATTGTCATAATTTTGATATTTATGTAGTATATTTAGGAGGTATGATATGAGGTATTTAAGGAGATACCCAAGGGATATATAGACATGTAGTATAGTGTGAAAACAATAATTGTAAGGAGGTTTATTAGAAGGTTTCACCTACTAGAAGGTTCTTTCACTAGAAATTTCTAGGAGGTTAGATAGAATTATATAAAGAAGTAGAAGCAATGTAATGAGATGAATGTGAAGGATATTGTGATTGTAACAAGCATCACATTTGAAAATGATGAATAATTAATATTGTCATAATTTTGATAAAGGATTTGTGCAGTATATTTAGGAGGTATGATATGGGGTAACTAGAGAAATACCCAAGCGGATAGATAGATAGGTAGCATCGTGTCAAAACAATAATTGTAAGGAATCTTATTAGAAGTTTCCTTCACTAGAAATTTCTAGGAGGTTACATAGAATTATATAAAGAAGTAGAAGCGATGTAATGGGATGAATTGTGAAGAATATTGTAATTGTAACAAGCATGGCTTGTGGAGTGATTATATCAATAAGGAATAATTAATGGTGTTACCCTACATCAAAGGTTTCCTCTACAATTCTTGTGTGTTAATTGTTTTTTTGTCTATTGTGTGGATATATTATATTCAAGTTAATGCTTATGTTCTACTTTCACATCTGTTGAGTACACAACAAGTGGTATCAGAATGATCTACACCTTTTTATTTGCTTGGAAATCACATTATCCTTACATTAATTGATTTCATAGAAACAATGATTGATGTCTTCTTCACTTTGTTCCTTTTGGAGAATGAAGCATGCTTCAATGGATCTTGTCTTGATATATGTAAGATTCAAACTTCATGGAAGAAATGCTTCCATTGTTTTCACTTTGTTCCTTTTGGAGAATGAAGCATGTTTCAATGGCTCCTATATTAATATGAGTAATATTCAAACTTCATGGAAGAAATACATCCATTATTTTAGAGTCTTCATCCTCTCCATTTCACCAATATTCTCAATCAATAAATTTCTCTCCACTTCACCAATATTCTCAATCAATAAATTTCTCTCCACTTCACCAATATTCTCAATCAATAAATTTGTACATGATAAAAATATTCATTAAGATAGTTACAACACTCCCTTTCTGAAGCATTTAATAAGCACTAAGAGTACTAGATGGAAAATTATAAGATAGTATCTCAACTCCGACTTCATCCTCTCCACTTCACCAATATTCTCAATAAATAAATTTGCACATGATAAAAATATTCATTAAGATAGTGACAACACTCCCTCTCTCTCAAGCATTTAATAAGCACTAAGAGTATTAGATGGAAAATTATAAGAGAGTATCTCAATTCGGAAGATCAATAAAAAAAATCAAATTCACATGACTTTCCATAATTAATGATTTTTTTTTGTGAATAAAAAGTGGATCCTTATATTAATTTCAGCTGAAGATATACAAAAGGATCTGCAGCCTAACTACATACACAAAAATGCCTGCAACTGAAGGTGTAATTGATTACATTGCTTTTCTCGGTTTCCCGAGGTCCAAGTCCCCGAAACCATCGGATCAAATCAACGGTCCTCGATGACCCGCAGTTCAATAACTAATGATTAAAACACAACAACTTCTATATTTTAATTAAAAGGCACAAATTCATTTAAATGTATATTTTAATTAAATGGTACAAATTAATTTAAATGTATATTTTAATTAAATGTCACAAATTCATTTAAATGACGAGAAAAATAAATACATGAAAGAAATGAGTGTGAATGCTAAATGTTAGAATGGAAATGATATTTTCAATGCTCTTCTCAATAACACTACTATTAGAAATTTTTTAGTTAAGAAAATCTATTTATGTGTGACACAGAGCATTGAATCAACCATTAAAATTCAATAACACTACTATTAGCAATCTTTTAATTAAGTAAATCTATTTGTGTGTGACACAAAGCATTGAATCAACCATTAAAATTCATTGTTAATTAAAATACATTCCATGAATTAATTAAAATGAATAGAAATCCATGTGATTCATTAGAATGGGGATGGATCAAATTGCCCAAATATTAATCACATCAAAGATCAATCACATCAAAGATCAATCACATCAATCTAGTAGAATTTTATACCAAGAAATTGCTCATTGGCCATGGAGAATTTCACATTGCTTTTATGAGTTCAAAGATCAATCACATCAAGCTAATGGAATCTTACACCAAGAAATTGATCATTAGCCATGGGGATTTTCACATTGCTTCTATGAGTTCTCCACTCATGTAAAAATCATAAATTGAATACTAAACATTCATTTAACATTAAAATCACTTCCTACAACCATATACATGTATACCACTCATCAATAGACTCTCTCAAACCTAGGGTTGTACTCTCACTACCCAATTCAATTATAATAGAAAAGAGTAGGAAGAACTGAAAATAATCCATATACATGTATACCACACATCAATACACTCTTTCAAACCCGAAGTTGCACTCACACTCCCCAATTCAATTATAATAGAAAAGAGTGGAAAGAATTGAAAATAATCCATGGGAGCTTCTTTGGATATAAATAACTTTGTACATGAATTCCATATTTGTAGTATCCAATCTTCTTATCTCTTTCCTCATTAGAACTTCTCCAACAAGCACTAAGCTTNAAGCATTTAATAAGCACTAAGAGTACTAGATGGAAAATTATAAGATAGTATCTCAACTCCGACTTCATCCTCTCCACTTCACCAATATTCTCAATAAATAAATTTGCACATGATAAAAATATTCATTAAGATAGTGACAACACTCCCTCTCTCTCAAGCATTTAATAAGCACTAAGAGTATTAGATGGAAAATTATAAGAGAGTATCTCAATTCGGAAGATCAATAAAAAAAATCAAATTCACATGACTTTCCATAATTAATGATTTTTTTTTGTGAATAAAAAGTGGATCCTTATATTAATTTCAGCTGAAGATATACAAAAGGATCTGCAGCCTAACTACATACACAAAAATGCCTGCAACTGAAGGTGTAATTGATTACATTGCTTTTCTCGGTTTCCCGAGGTCCAAGTCCCCGAAACCATCGGATCAAATCAACGGTCCTCGATGACCCGCAGTTCAATAACTAATGATTAAAACACAACAACTTCTATATTTTAATTAAAAGGCACAAATTCATTTAAATGTATATTTTAATTAAATGGTACAAATTAATTTAAATGTATATTTTAATTAAATGTCACAAATTCATTTAAATGACGAGAAAAATAAATACATGAAAGAAATGAGTGTGAATGCTAAATGTTAGAATGGAAATGATATTTTCAATGCTCTTCTCAATAACACTACTATTAGAAATTTTTTAGTTAAGAAAATCTATTTATGTGTGACACAGAGCATTGAATCAACCATTAAAATTCAATAACACTACTATTAGCAATCTTTTAATTAAGTAAATCTATTTGTGTGTGACACAAAGCATTGAATCAACCATTAAAATTCATTGTTAATTAAAATACATTCCATGAATTAATTAAAATGAATAGAAATCCATGTGATTCATTAGAATGGGGATGGATCAAATTGCCCAAATATTAATCACATCAAAGATCAATCACATCAAAGATCAATCACATCAATCTAGTAGAATTTTATACCAAGAAATTGCTCATTGGCCATGGAGAATTTCACATTGCTTTTATGAGTTCAAAGATCAATCACATCAAGCTAATGGAATCTTACACCAAGAAATTGATCATTAGCCATGGGGATTTTCACATTGCTTCTATGAGTTCTCCACTCATGTAAAAATCATAAATTGAATACTAAACATTCATTTAACATTAAAATCACTTCCTACAACCATATACATGTATACCACTCATCAATAGACTCTCTCAAACCTAGGGTTGTACTCTCACTACCCAATTCAATTATAATAGAAAAGAGTAGGAAGAACTGAAAATAATCCATATACATGTATACCACACATCAATACACTCTTTCAAACCCGAAGTTGCACTCACACTCCCCAATTCAATTATAATAGAAAAGAGTGGAAAGAATTGAAAATAATCCATGGGAGCTTCTTTGGATATAAATAACTTTGTACATGAATTCCATATTTGTAGTATCCAATCTTCTTATCTCTTTCCTCATTAGAACTTCTCCAACAAGCACTAAGCTTCTTGGAGGGTCCACGAACGAACCAAAATCAAACTTCCTAGAATGAATGAGATAGAATTCATCATTCTTACCTTCTAAAATTTAATCATTGCAATATATCTCTATTGGATGACTTAAAATGGTGCATTAAGAATTGTGCTAAAAACTTAAATTATCCAAAATTTAAAAAATATTCATGGAAATCTATATTTAAACTTTCTAAACACCTCCCTCTCTTGTAGTAAAGTGATACCTAATGTCCCTCACTTTGTTTTATCTTCTTCTCTTGGGTGGTGACAACACACACCTTATATTTACAATATGTGGGAGGCTTCTCAAGCATTTGTCTTTCCATGAGCAATAAAGAGATATCATTACCCCCTTTATGTTCGTGTTTGTTGTCTACATTTGTTTTTCTCTGTTCTATATTAATTCATTTATGCAAGCTCAATCCCAACATGTTCTATATTAATTCATTTATGCAAGCTCAATCCCAACCAGTGGTATTAGAGAATATGGTCTGGTCACTTGCGTGATTGTTGTTTGCTTCCCAGGAGAAGGGAGAGTTGAGGGTCCCTGTTTGCTTCCTAGGAGAAGGAAGAGAAGAACAACTACTACCAATCTACTTATTCTCATCAATGTTTTAGAATCTCAATTCAGTCTAAAATAAAATGATAGTTCTCCATGTGTGAAATTCTATTGTGTAATTAGATATTTTAATATGTTTGTTGTGAATGCACTATATTGGAATAGAGTCCAATATATTCTTTGTTCTATACTGATTTCTCCACGTTCACAATTACTGTTGTGGTTATTGTAATTTGTTATTTTTCCGAGCCTGGATAATACTAATAGAAAGACCTCGGTCATTTAAAAGCCTAAGTGTGTTTGATCAGTATGCTTGGTGTAATTTAGCGATTTTATTTGACATATAGATCACTTGTATGTTGTAATTGCAAATGCGGAAAACACAATCACACAGATTATAAACAAAAACATTTTATGTGGTTCACCCAAACATTAGGCTACATCCACCAAGGGAAGGCATCGGTTGTCTTATTATTCAGATAATGGAGATTACAACAGCTCACTCACACTCCTTGTTTGCCTCTACGGGCTTACAATTTATATACATTTACACATGAAACTGATTATTAAATGCAATCCTATCAATATTATAACTTGGTCTCAATAGTTACGACCAAAGTTGAATAATATGGTCTCAATTCTATCCTTGGAATTTGTTGTCACCGTTTAACAATCTCCACCTTGACAACAATTAACCTGATACCTTGCTCCTTCTTTTTTTCATCACCATTTTTGCAAGCCAAGAGAAGCCAAGCACCATCGTAGCTTCTCTAGCAGTATTGGTTTTGTGAACATGTCTACGCAGTTCTCTTTTGTATGCACTTTCTCAAGAGAGACTCCATGTTCATCAATGACCTGTCTTACAAAATGGTACTTGATAGGTATATGTTTTGTTTTATTGTGGTAGGCTAGATTCTTAGCCAAGTGAATAACACTTTGGCTATCACAAAGTAACTTTAATTTGTCCTGCATCCTTCCAAACTCACAAAACAAACCTATCAACCAAACTTCCTCTTTGCAAGCATGTGAAGAAGCTACATATTTTGCTTCCATAGTGGATAAAGCAACAATGTTCTATAGCTTTGACATCCAACTAATAGCTCCACCTGCAAGAGTAAATAGATACCCTGTAGTCGACCTTCTCTTGCCCAAATCACCTGCAAAATCAGAATCAACATATCCACAGACTGACTCACAACCTTTTTTATAGGTGATATAGTAATCACTTGTGCCCCTTGGATATTGAAGCACCCATTTCATTGCTGCCCAATTCTCTTTACCTGGATTTTCCATATACCTGCTGACAACCCCGACTGCATGTGAAATGTCTGGCCGTGTACGAACCATCGCATACATTAGACTTCCTACTGTTGGATCATGTTGTCATTGATGCCAATGGTTTGATTGATTGATGTCAAGTGATTAATTGATCCCAAAGGATTGATTGATTGATGATTAATGTCAAATGTAATATATGAGAATGGATAGATGTCATGCATAGATGAAGATGGATCAATGAGTTGTCATTGATACATGATGAAAATATGAATATGGATCGATATGGTTTCCTTGATATATGATGCATAGTTTGATTGATGTAAAGATGAGTCATTATTGTCTTATCATGGTTGATAAAGAATACAAATGAATGAACTCCAAAGTGGTCCCCTTATGGTGAAAGCCCTCACGGGAAGATGCTTTACATTTGAGTTATCCTAGAAGTATGGTTGGAGAACCCATGCTTGATTGAGGAATAATGAGATGAAGATCAATGAATTTATTAGTGAAACTATCCTAGATGGATAGTGTTTGTCATGCCATTTCTGGTGGTATGTGGAATGTCACATAACTCCTCATGGTTTGAGAGTTATGTCCTTAAAAAGTTGGAGGACCCTCATATGAAGTCTTGAAGCCCCAAAAGGTCAAAGAAGTCAAAGTGCTTGAAAAGAAGAAATCATTATTTAAATGATAATGTAAAGTGACAAAATCGAGAAGGATTATTTAAATAATAAAGTGAAGTGACAAAATCAAAGAAGATTATTTAAATGATAAAGAGATGTGACAAAGTCAAGGAGGAATATTTAAATGATAAAGTAATGGAGAAATTTCTAATTATGGAAAGTGGTTAACCCTGAAATGAGGAAAATAGGTTAAGTGACCTAGAAATGGGTTAAGTGACCTAGAAGATGAAGAGTATAAATAAGAGGCAAGGGTCTCTTATGATATAGCACATTTTGGAGCATCTCTTGTGTATCTTTCGTGAGCATCTTAATTGTAGCTCTTGTGCATCTCTTGAGCATGTATTGAAAATCTATTCTAAGAGAGAGAGAGTATGGAGGATCTCATGGATGCATCAAAGTTTCAGCAAGACTGAGATCATGATGGTGAAAGTTTCGGAAGTTTAAAAACCCTAGTTTCTTAGGCGTGCACAGGTTGTCTGTGTATAGGGTGCGTACAATACGCGGGCTGACGGTGTATTAGGGTGCATACATGTGCGGGATGGCAATGTATTAGGGTGAGTACATGTTGGTAAATCCATGGAAACTTGAGAAGATGAAGATGCAGAGGTTCCAGATTCTGAGATCAAGCTCCCAGGAAGGTCTACAATGCTTAGATATATCAGATCTATCCATTGGTTCAAAAGGTATGCTTACATGGTTTTCTTGATGGATACTCTTGCTTATTGTTTTGGGAATGCTTAAGGCATTCATGGTATGGTTATTATGTGGTTTGAGTTGATGGAGTAAGCAACACTCTTATGTTTCAGTATTGATATGATGGCTATAGTATATTGGTTTTTTACACATGTTTGAGTAGCATTCATATTATATGGTTGAGAAGCATGAGTCGGCTATTGAAGAGCTTGGATGTGTTGTGACTGGTTGTGGGTCAGATTGGACAGTAAGAGACAAAAGAGAATGTGATTGCAGGTTGCATAGGATCCGAGTATGAGATGAAAATAATAAACCCTAATAGCTCAGAAGGTATACGCAGGTTGTAGAATAGACTGGTCGCGTACATACAGGGGCTGCACTACTGGTAGGGTGCATACATATGCATGTTGCACTACTGACAGGTCATGTACCTGTGACAGATTGATATATGTGGAGGATTGTTGCCTCAACTCAGTTGGTGTTGAGGATGTAAGATGAGTCTTGCATAAAGATCTGGTGCTCTTGTAGAGTTGTACATCTTGTGTTCTTTGTGTTCCTTATGGTGATAGTTTGTTGATGATATATTTTTGATATATGTTGTTGATATGTGTTCACATTTAACTGGTTATAAAAGACAACAATGGTTAATGAGTTAATGGTAATTGCTAACGAATGAGTTTTGTGTAAGAAGGAAGTTTTGGGAAAAAGATCCCTACACTGTTCACCCCCTCCTCTCAGTGTAGTCAGTGTGTCCAACACCTATTGCATTAGCATATGGTATTCAAGACATATATTCCTTTTCTTCTTTTGTACTAGGACATAAACTTGAAGAAAGCCTAAAACGGGAAGCCAAAGGGACTGAAACGGGTTTCACATCGTTCATTCCAAACCTCAAAAGTATCTTCTCAACATACTTTTGTTGTGACAACCAAATCTTACCATTCCTCCTGTCTATGAATATCTCCATGCCCAAAATATGCCTTGTTGCTCCTAGATCTTTCATATCGAACATCCTAGCCATCTGAGCCTTTAACCTGTTGATATCAATTATGCTTTTGTTTGCTAAAATCATGTCATCAACATACAATACTAAGATAATGAATATGCCATTATTCAATTTCTTAAAGTAGACACAATGATCATACTCACTCCTTGTATAATTCTGGCTCACCATGAAAGAGTAAAATTTCTTGTACCATTGTCTAGGTGACTGCCTCAGACCATACAATGATTTCTTGAACCTGCAAACAAATTTATTGTTGATATTTTGAATGAACCCTTCAGGTTGTTCCATGTAAATTTTCTCATCCAAAACTCCATGTAAGAAAGCAATATTAACATCTAGTTTCTCCAACTCCAAATCAAGCAATGCAACTAATTCTAACACAATTCGAATTGAAATAGTCTTTACAACTGGTGAAAAAATCTCATGAAATTCAATAGCTTCTTTCTGAGAATATCCTTTCACAACCATCCTTTCCTTGTACCTTTCCACCTTATCATAAACACCCTTCTTCAGCTTGTAGACCCACTTGCAACCTACAATTTTTTTTCTCTTGGAATTTCTACCAGGTCCCATGTAGCATTCCTCTCTAATGTCTTTATTTTATCCTTAATCGCTTCTTTCCATTTATCACTGTTAGAACCCTTCACATATTCTTGATAGCATGAAGGTTCATCATCATTAGTACTTAAAGAAACTGATGAAACAAAATCATCATACATTCTTGGAGGATTTCTGACCTGCGTAGATCTCCTTAGCGAAGTTTGTGGCTCATCCACATCCTGTTGATTTTTATCATCAACCATGTCATCCTCTACTGCAGGAGACTCTTCATGAACATATTCTTCATGTTCACCTTCATTGGTTTCAAACTGAATTTGTAGATACTTTGGTGCTTCTTCCTGTTTCATTTGAACATCTATATTTGATTTGATGAGAGATGATTTATCAAATAGTACATCTCTGTTAATGGTGATCTTGTGGGCAGTAGGATCACACAACCTGTACCCCTTAATACCATCACCATATCCAACAAAGATAATAATTTTTTATTTTGGATCTAATTTAGAACGCTAATGTTTCAGAATTAGAGCATAGGCATCACAACCAAAAACTTTAAGATTGGAATAATTACAAGGGTGACCTGTCCATACCTCTTTAGGAATTTTTCATTCTATTGTTGTTGATACCGATCGATTCACCAGATAACAAGCTATAGATACAAATTTTTCCCACAGTTCCTGCCGCAAGTTGTCGTTACTTAGCATACTCCTTGCTCTCTCTAGAAGAGTCATGTTCATGCATTCAACAACTCTGTTTTGTTGAGGAGTATAGGTAGTGGTTTTATGCCTATCTATCCCAAATTCCTTGCAATAATTCTCAAACTCCATTGACGTAAATTCACCACCATTACCAGTTCTTAAACATTTAATGGATATACCAGTGCTCTTTTCTACCAAATCTCTAAACTGCTTGAAAACAGTAAACACATCAACCTTTCTTTTCAACATATAGATCCACACCTTACTAGAGAAATCATCTATAAAAGTTACAAAGTATGATGATCCTCCATACAAAATAGTAGGGGATGGCACCCAAAAATCAGAATGAATATAATCAAGGATTTCTTCACTAGTGTGTCTTCCAGTTTTTAATCTCTTCCTATTCTATTTTCCATAAATACAGTGCTTGCAGAAATCTAACTTTAAAGACTTTAGACTAGGAAGCAATTTACGATCAGATAATACCTTCAATCATTGTTCGTTGATATGGCCCAATCGTTGATTCCACAGTTGAACATAATCACTTTCATTCTCGGATACTGTTGTCACATGATCTGACTCAGTTATTCCTTCTAACAGAAACAGGTTACCAACCTTCTTCGCTTTCATAACCAGTAGAATTATTTTTTAGAATTTCATAACTCCACCTTGAACAATACTCTTATATCCTCTAGTGTCTAATACTCCCAAAGAAATTAGGTTCTTTCTAAGCTCAGGTACATGTCTCACATCAGTTAGTATTTTAAGATTTCCATCAAACATCTTAATTTGAATGCTACCAATTCCCACAACTTTACATGAAATATCATTTCCCATGTAAACTATTCCATCATCTATAGACTCGTAAGTAATAAACCAATGTCTATGAAGACATATGTGATTTGAAGCACCAGAATCTAATAACCATTGTTGATCATGACGTGAACCAATACTAATTGATAAAACTTCATCAGTCATACCTAAACCTGTTGTTGAACTTGTTTCAGTTGTGTTTGCTTCCTTCATTTGTTTTGGAGGGTTGTCTTTGGAGGCTTGTTGTCTCTTCCAAAAATCCTTCTTCAGGTGTCCAGATTTTCTACAAAAACAATTCTTAAGTTTGTTTTTCTTTCCCTTTGACTTTGACCGAGAGAAATCCCTCTGACCGTGTCCTCTTTCTTTAGGTCTTCTTATGACCATCATCACCTCAGATGTAGAGGTTTCTATATTGGATTTATTCCTTGTTTCCTCAGATAGTAAAGCTCCAAAAATATCATCAAACTCAATACTTTATGTTGAACTGAAACCAATAGAGGTAACAAAGTGATCCCATGACGCAGGAAAATAACATAATATTGTAATTTCCTTATATTCAAATTCGAATTTCACTCCCATGCTAGTCAACTAGACTCAGAGAATATTAAAAGTATTTAAACGATCAGCTATTTTCATACCTTCCTTCATGTGCAAACTGTAAAATTGTATTTTCAGGAAGATCTTGTTCGTCAAGGATTTCGTCATATACAAGCTTTCATCTTCATCCACAAACTGGTTGTTGTCTTCTCCATAACAATGTTGAACAAAACATCATCAGCCAAACACAGGCGTATGGCACTCAGTGCTCTCGCATAAATCTCAACCCAGTCATCATCTGTTATGGTCGTGGGTTGCTTTGCTTTTCCCAAAAGCGCCTTCACCATGCCTTGTTGCACGAGTAGATTGTGCATCTTAACCTTCCAGATCTCGAAATTGTTCTTACCATTGAACTTCTCAATTTCTAACTTAGCACTCTGCGTCTTTGCCATTAGAGGAAACATTCCAAAAACACCACTGCTTATAATAACCAAGGCCATTTGAAAAAATATGTAAAAGAATGATGGTATAAAGTTTACAAGGTTTAATAAAAAAAAGTTTAATAAAACACTTTTTAATAAAAATTACCCTTTTAATAAAAACCTTTCAATAAAAAAAATCACCATTACTTTAATTCCTCCAACTTTTCTTTTTCACTTTATACCTTTATTTCATTAAAAAAAAACCTTTTTACTTCATCATGACTTCACGTTCTATGCATAAAAATATTAGCAACGATTTACCATACCCAGCGCACCCCTTATGAGAAGAACCCATCGTTGATTCTAGATCGTGGGAAAAGAGACCACCCTCTAGATCGGCACTCCCTTTGGTAGGTAAGGTGGGCGTTGATTTGCGATCAACGCTCCCTCCTAGAATTGTTGGCCAGTGCTGATCCATGATCAGCACTCCCTTCACAATGGTAGCCAACGTGCTGAAGTGAAAATAGGCGCTCCCTTTTAAAAGACGACATTGCTCGACACCCTAACAACGTTTCTTATTTGCAGCAGCTTCCAGCATGGCTTCCAACTCGGCTCTGATATCAATTGTTGTAATTACAAATGCAGAAAACACAATCACACATATTATAAATATAGATATTTTACGTGGTTCACCCAAACATTAGGCTACATCCACCAAGGGAAGGCATCGATTGTCTTATTATTCAAATAATGGAGATTACAACAGCTCACTCACACTCCTTGTTTTCCTCTATGAGCTTACAATTTATATACATTTACACATGAAACTGATTATTAAATGCAATCCTATCAATATTCTAACTTGGTCTCAATAGTTACAACCAATCTTGAATAATAGGATCTCAATTCTATCCTTGGAATTTGTTGTCACCATTTAACACTGTAAAGTATTCCATTATACATATACGTTTAAGGTTTGAACTCCTCCCTGTTATAACTTCATTCGCCGAAGTTCCTAAAGAATTATGTTATCACTGAATTAGGCTATTACATGAGTTATTAATGATAGTGAGAGTGAAAATCCTATTTGAAGGACGAAATTTATAGAAGCTATAATAACATATTTTTAATTAGGTAAGAATTCATTTTTTTATTATTATTATTGCAATTTTATTTTATTTGATAAATGGAATGTCTACTTAAAACTTTGAACAATTTATTTTTACAAAATTGTAACAACATTATATAATTTTTTTATATTATGTATTAATTTTATTGAAATTATTCTATCGCTAATAAACTTCCCCAAAAAAATGCCATGCTTTCCACATTATAATTTCACTTACATTAAAATTCCATCATTCAATATCTCAATTTTTCCACACACTATAATATAAGCATTTGATGATGATGATGATGATGTTGATTAACGTCCACTAAGGCCTAATTGGTCTATCGGACCTTAAGAGGGTAAGTGATTACTTGTGATTCTTTAGAATTTTGTTTATGTTCTTGAAAAGCATTAAGAGAAGCTTTCCAAGATCACCATACTTTTGTTGAGTTAAGAGGTTAGGAAGTTTGGTAGTGTGATCAATATTTTGAAAATGAGATCTAATATGGGTATAGGCTGGACAATCTAAGAGAAAGTGTTTTTCA
>SNQJ01S0101266.1:7354-23621 GCA_010110895.2 Picea sitchensis
TTGGTAGACATAGATCACTGGATCATGGTGGATCGAGGTACTCAAACTGCAGGAATGTCAAAAGATGACTAGAAAAACTTGGATCAGAAGGAGAAGAGAACAATCCAATTGTGTCTCTTAGATTCAATATTACTAAATATGTCAGGGGAAGCTACAACAAAGGAGTTATGGAATAAGTTGGGGAACTTTTATTAGTCTAAGTTCTTGGTAAATAAACTATTCATGCGGAAGAAGCATTATAACCTGCAGATGAGAGATGGAGACTCTATGACAGAGCATCTGAACACTTTCAATATTGTGGTAAGTCAGTTATTATCTGTTGAGATTAAAATTTCAGATGAAGATAAGTGTATTAGTTTATTTTTCTCTTTACCAGACTCCTGGGATAGTCTAGTTGTGGCCATAGGTTGTAATACAACTACCTTGAGTTTTGATGATGTGGTCTCATCCTTGTTGTGAGAGGAGATGAGACATAAGAACATGGAAGGACAGAGCATAGATGCATTATTTCAAGAGGATGCTCCTAGGATATGAATATATCTAAGTGTAAGGGTAAATCTAAATCTCCCATAAAGTTTATAAAGGCATGTTAGAGATGTGGAAAAGAAGGGAACTTCAAGAAGAAATGTAGATCCAAAAGCATTGAGAAAGTGAAGGGATATGAAGGTGCTCCCTCTCCAAAAGAAAATATCTCCAAGGAAGAAGGAGGAAGAAGGAGGGGATATGTACTTGGCTTATTCAAGCACACATGCAGATCATGAGGCATGGTTGGTTGACTCGGGTGCATCATTTCATGTGACTCCCCACAGGGAGTGGTTATGTGAATATGAAAGGTATGATGGAGGTAATGTTTTCCCAGGTGATGACTCGACAACCATAATCATAGGAAGAGAAAAATTCAAGTTGAGGCTCATAGATGAAAGGATTAGAACACTTCCTAGTGTTCTGCACATCCTAGGATTGATCAGAAATTTGATTTTTGTAAGCAAAATGGACGATGCAGGGGTAAAAACAATATTTGAAAAAGAAACCCACAAGATGGTTCAAGGATCAATGGTGTTGCTAAGGGGAGTTCGAATTGGAACTCTATATAAGATACAAGGAAACATTATTAGTGATGGGTGTAATTGTTCCATTGTTCTTGATATTGGAATAAAAGAAGAAAAAAATACTACAATCTTTGGAGAAAAGGTTATGTTGTGGCCTCAAAGACTGGGGCATGTCAGAGAGAAGGGTCTTCGACTACAAATGGTAAAGGTATGATTGAAGGTATTTCTAACTTCTCTCTGGATTTTGATTTATGTGAACATTGTGTATATGGGAAGAAGAATTAGGTAAGATTCCCCTTTGGTGCAATGAGGGTAGAAGGAATTTTACAGCTAGTGCACAGTGATGTGTTTGGACCCATGTCAGTTTCATCAATGGGAAAATCTATGTACTATGTCTCATTTATAGATGAATTCTCGAGCAATACTTGGATATATTTCCTCGGGAAGAAATATGAAGTATTTGACAGGTTTAAAGAGTTTAAGGATCTTGTTGATAATCAAACAAAGAAAAGAATTAAGGTGCCAAGGACAGATAATGGTGGAGAATTCTACAGGAATGAATTTGAATAATTCTGTAAGAAGTGTGGTATAGAAAGGAAAAATACTACTCCATATACACCTCAATTGATTGGACTTGCAGAAAGGATGAACATGACGCAGATTGAAAAAGTAAGGTTCATGCTTAGTGGTGTCGGGTTAGGGTAATAATTCTGGGAAGAGGCAGTGGGAACTACATGTTACCTAGTCAAGAGATCACCCTAATAAGCATAGTATGACAAGACTCCATAAGAGGTATGGACTGGTAAGAAACCTTTTGATTCAGGAGGATCTAGAGAACATATCATTAGTCTTAGAAGTGTCCTAGGAGGCTCAGAATGGCCTCGACAAATGAAAGAGGGAAAAAAATCAAAGTCCTCAAAGATCAAAAAAATCGGCATCATCGCGAAGAACGCGTTGCAAGATTTCGAACGAAGTAAACGGTTTGTCGAATAGAGTTACAGATCAAAAGATATTCACAGTCAAAGTTTTGGTCAACATAACCCAGTCAACAGGGATGAGTCAACATCCATACTGCTGACATAAAAAACCATATTGATGACATCAGAATCTGTACAGAGTATGTGGAACAGTAAAAGAGTGACACGTGTCTTGATGACATCAACATGTTGATGTGGAAGCACTAGAGGCTGCTACGTGTCACTCATTTTTGACATTTTTCAGGTCGACATGTGGACCAATGAGAAAGTGGCATGTAGCATTCCGTACAATCACATGAAATCTGTATAGCCACATGGAAGGTGATGTGGCAGGTGATGTGGAATACATACAGGATTTGGCAGGCATAGTGGCAGTGACGTCAACATGTTGACGTGGCCCAATGACAGTGTGCCACGTGGCATGTTGATTTGGTACTTTGGACTACCAAATGGGCCAGTAAAAATATGACATGTGGCACCCCTAGGTGACACCCATGTGGCACCACCCAGAAGAAGCCAGGTGGTCCTCTCACAAACTGGCACATGACACCATGATCCAGGTGGATATTGGTAGCCATCCACCTTTTCCAACTTGCTCAAAACAATTTTCTAGAAAATTTGGTAATTTACTATTTTTAGTAGTTTTTAACTTCAGGGGCCATTTTGAGGGCCTAAATGAAGGTTTTTTAGGATCGAGATTCTCAATGATAGTCAAAGTCTCTAATTAAGCTCCAAAAATTAATCTCCTTGACAATACCTTTCCAACTAGCTATCGTGAGCCCCAAACGAATATCGTATGCCAAAGTTACGCCCCCGGGAAGTTGATACACCAAAATACCCAAAACGAGGTCCACAAAACTGTTGGCTTTTCATCTTCTGGGGTTAGGGTTTTGGATTTTCTTTATGATAAAATGGCCTTTGGATCCTCATTGTAAAATCATATTCTCATAGATGCGAGTAGTCGTCACATCTCTTCTCAAAGATAAGTTGCCACCATTCTAGCGAGTCTTTCACTCTGTATTTTTACAGTCTTTGTACATTTTTGCTCATTAATAGAAAATTGTGTATTACTGTATCTCTATGTTTATGGTTGCATCTATGCTACATTTCTGTTATATTATTGGATATCGGATATATCTCTATACATTGCTTTATTATATCTCCTCTCTCATTTCATGTCGAAAATAATTCGGATCACACCATTCACCGGATGACACGTGGTAGAGAAACGTAGGTAGTGACTGTATCATTTTTAGCCAATGGATGGCCACCATGTGGCCCAATCATGGGATGCCATGTGGTAGTGGGAAAATTCCCAATGAGGGCCCGTAACCAAAATTTTAAAATTAAATTGGGGTTGGCCGCCGGTCAACCCCTCTCCGCCAAACCTAGTAGCGAATCCGCCAAGGTTAGGGTAGGTTCCTTTATTTCCAGTCCAACCACAAAATATGGAGAGCCCCCCAAAGTTGGTATACGTTTATAAAAAATGAACCAAAATGGGGAGGCTCGTGGGCTTGACCTTGGGACCTCCCCAACCAAAATTTTTAAATTAGCATATGTCAAGCGTTCGAGCTAACGCCCGTGTTGATAACTCTGCCCAAACAATTTGATAAAAGGTGTTTTTTTCCAGTTGACTGAGGGAGGAGAGCACGCCCCAATCCACCCAGGTCATACCAGGAATGGTTTTCAATGCAGAGTTCAATGCAGTAATTGCATAGACTTACACACAGATTGAGGAAGAGGTGCAGAGAAGGCCTGAAGGTGACAATGTCAAATGGATATGATTTGAAAATCAATGGGTAATTCCACGATGCAAATCCAATGACGAGGTTTGTTTCGACATCAAAGGCTCCAATCAACAGGTTAAATTCTAGAAGAGCCAATGCAAGCATGCTTTTTATTATGTTTTTTTCTCATTGAATGTTGCAGCATATTATGCTTGATACAGGTCTAAAGGAGAATGGAGAGGCTGCAACAAGGAAGCAATACCAACTTATTCCTTCTATTTATTCATTTCTTCTCTTCTTGCACATAAAAAAATCAGCTACATGTGAAAGAGAATTGGTGGCACTTGGATGATAAGTGGTCAAAGAAGCAGTCATGAATCTTGTAGTTTCAGGATCTGTGTATGGGATGCATATATGGTTGGATCTAAGCAAAAAATCTAAGCCATATTATGACTCCATGATGAAGGGGGTCATTTCTTATTCTTCCTCTTTTTTTGTATTGAGTATGTGGGAATGATGTCCATGTCAACATCATGGATGCCTCCTGAGTATTTGAACTTGTAAAGCTTGTAAAAATTCTTGATCACATTACGATCTCCTGTTGTTGTCACGTAAAAGGAACTTTGGCCTTACAACTTGTAAAGGAGAGACGTCATTATAGCAAGGAGAATAAAGTGGTCAAGCTTTGGAGCAAGACTCGGAGATGCAACCCACATTGGGTGAACTTCGTTATCAAGGGAAGTTTCATATCTCTTATGTGTTTTGTTATTATGTTACTTTTCATGAATTTACACACATAGATTAGTAAATGAAAGAATGACATATAAAACATAAGGAAGCTAAAAGAGGCTTTAGTTCAATTTGGATTCAAGTCTATAAAGACTTCAACTATACCTTTAATTGCAATCTGCTCAAGTAAAACGATCTATAACTGACCCTTTGTAGGAGTGACAGGATCAAAACCATTATTGGAAACTAATCAACCTTGAGATCAAATCAAGTGGTATCAGAGCAGGCTTGATACCGGTTGCAGGTGTTGAAGCTGAGGATGGTGATATTGTCAAAATAGTTGTGGTTCGATGAGCTTCAAGAGCTCAACCAGATCCTTCAAGCAATGAATGTTGGATTGAATACATTGTTGCATGTTGCAGAGGAGGACAACCAGGGGCTACAAGAGAAACTACAAGCCATGAAGGTGTATATAGGGGAAGGCTCTATGAATGAGATGATGATAAGACCATTTTGTGACCATGGAAACTTGACTAGTTATGGGTTCGAGCATGACAGTGAAAATGCATGCACACTTTGTCAAGCAAGTGAAGCTGACATCCAGGAATCCAAAAACCAAGGAGGATTTCTAGAAGCATCATCCACTGATCCTTCTCACCAGGAACAACTAGACACATCTCAAGACGAATAACAAGAGTCCCATCTCGGGATGGAGGTAAATAAACCATGTTTAAATCCTTTCTTGATTAATGTTGATGACTCTTTTAAATTACTTGAACAACATACTTCATTCATCGACTTAAAGATGATGAGACTGATCGGATAGAAGGAGGAGGCCTTGGAGCCAATGGCCAAGGTATTGTGGATCCCATCAAGGTAGTGGTTTGGCCTCGATATGCCAGGATAGGTTATGTCTCAAAGGATGTTGGAGAAAGATTCAAGATCATTAGGGAAGAAGACCCCAGGATAGTCACTGAGATTCCATAAGTCAACAATTCATCAGGAGATGAAACTGATTCAATGCAGGCTGAGAGCATGATGTCTCATGATTGAGGATTCGAGACATCTCCTGGGAGAGATGAGCATCAAAATGAAGGAGATGAGGCAAGTT
The DNA here is from genome assembly GCA_010110895.2 of Picea sitchensis. NCBI lineage: Eukaryota > Viridiplantae > Streptophyta > Pinopsida > Pinales > Pinaceae > Picea > Picea sitchensis. The sequence continues at coordinate 12,948 of SNQJ01S0101266.1, forward strand.
CTTCTTTCCATTGTAACTCTAGAGACAACTCACTGAGGTATAAGAAATATCGAAACTTTAAAATTCCATTTTATTATAAGCATGTTAATAATATACAACAAAGACTGCAGCATGAAAGACCATCCAGTTTTTGTGGATTGAATAACCATGCAGTGTCCTAGTGTTGGAAGAGAAAATCCTTGTACATGAAGGTTATGGAAACCAGGAAAAATATGAGTATAGAAGATCACTCTCCACACACATAAAGAAGCAGGGGAAATACACCTTTGAAGGAGAAAGGCTACTGCAGCCATTGCAGCAGAGATGGACATCATGATGCCATATTTTGGGGCTTGCATCCATATCTATGTCCAAAGAAGAACAAGAAGACCAGGATGACACCTCCGAGGGAGACATCTAATCAGGCAGTGCTGCAGGGAAATCCACCACCAAGAGCAAACCAACTACCAAAGAAAGGACAACTCGGTAAAGAGGACCCGTTCGGCGTAATGAATGAACAAATGGGGAAAATCCTTGAGTTAGTCGAGAGTGGCCATATTTGTAAATCACATGTTGCGATTCAGACCCCATAGAAGGGAATTGTGTAAAAGTGGTAATTGTTTGATATCACTCTTTTCTTGCACATGTTGATATTTTTAGGCCTTGTGAGGTAGTCTTTGTGTGGGTTTTCATTTGTAAATCCAATGGACATGAAACTTATAATGTAAATACTTTTGGGGACCAAAACTCCTTTTAGTTGGGAGGGGTGATCTAGGAGGATCTAAAGAACATCTTAGAAGTCTTAGAAGTGTCCTAGGAGGCTTATAATGGCCTCGAAAAATAAAAGAGGGAAAAAATTGAAAGTCCTCAAAGCTTAAAAAAATTGCCATCATCGCGAAGAACACATCACAAGATTTCCAATGGCATAAACCGTTTGTCAAATGAAGTTATGGATCGAAACATATTCTCAGTCAAAGTTTTGGTCAACCTAGCCCAGTCAACAAGGATGAGTCAACATTTGTATTGTTGACATCAACAACCATACTGATGATGTTAGCATCCATACAAAGTACATGGAATATTTAGAGAATGACACATGTCCTAATGACATCAGCATGCTGATGTGGCAACATCAGAGGCTACCACGTGTCACTCATTTTCGACATTTTTAGGTCGACATGTGGACCAATGAGAAAGTGCCAAGTGACAGTTCATACATCCACATGGCATTTATACAACCACATGGAAGGTGATGTGGCATCTGTACAGGACCTGGCAGGTGATGTGGAAGGCATAGTGGCAATGATGTCAACATGATGTTAGCATGCTGACGTGGCCTAATGATAGCGTTCCACGTGGCATGCTAATTTGGCACTTTGGACCACCAAATGGGCTAGTAAAAATATGTCACATGGAACCCCCTGGTGATGTCATGTGGCACCACCCCAGGAGCAACCACATGGTCCTATGATAGACTAACACATGGTGCCATTCGTCGGATGACATGTGGCATAGAAACGTAGGCAGTGACTATACCATTTTCAGCTAATGGATGGCCTCCATGTGGCTAGAAGGGCTACTAACCAAAATTTTAAAATTAAATCAGGGTTGGTCGACGATCAACCCCTCTCCACCAAACTTGGTAGTGGATCTACCAAGCTTAGGGAAGATTCCCTTATATCCGGTCCATCCACCAAATCTGGCGAACCCCCAAAAGTTGGTATACGGTTATAACAAATGAACCAAAAGGGGGAGTCCCACGGGCTTGACCTTGGGACCTCTCCAACCACAAATTTTAAATTAGCACCCGTCAACCGTTTGGGCTAATGCCCGTGTTGATAACTTCGCCTAAACAATTTGATAAAAGGTGATTTTTTCCAATGGAAGGGGGGAGGAGAGCGCATGCCAGTTCTTCGAGGTTGTACCAGGCATGATTTTCAATGAAAAATTCAGTGCAGTAATTGTAGAGACTTGCATGCGGATCAAGGCAAAGGCCCAAAGAAGGCCTGAAGGTGACAGTGTCCAATGGAGATGATTTGACAGTCGATTTTGGGTAATTCAATGATGCGAATCCAATGGCGAGGTCCATTTCGGTAGCAGAGACTCCGATCAATAGGTTAAATTATGGAAGATCCAATGTAAGCATGCTTTTTATTATTTTATTTCCTCATTGAATGTTGCAACATAGTATTCTTGATACAAGTCTGAAGGAACATGGAGAGGCTACAACAAGGTAGAAAGACCAACTTATTCCTTCTATTTATTCCTTTCTTCTCTTCTTACACATAAAAAAATCAGCTACATGTGAAAGAGAATTGGTGGCACTTGGATGATAAGTGGCCAACGAAGAAGTTAGGAATTTCCTAGTTTCAGGATCTGTGTATGGTCTGCATATATGCTTGGATCTGAGCAACATATCTAAGGAATTCTATGACTCCATGATGATGGGGCTCATTTCTTATTCTTCCTCTTTTTTTTTATTGAGTATGTGGGAATGATGTCCATGTCAGCATCATGGTTGCCTCATGAGCATGAGAAGTTGTGAAGATTGTAAACATTCATGATCACATTATGCTCTCCTATTGCCGTCAGTGAAAAGGGAATTTGTCCTTACAACTTGTAAAGGAGAGACATCATTAGAGAGAGGAGAATAAAGCGGTCAAGATTTGGAGAAGGAATTGAAGACGCAGACCACATCAGGTGAACTATGTTATCAAGGGAAGTATCATATCTATTATGTGTTTAGTTATTATGTTACTTTTCATGAATTTATGCACATAGATCAATAAATGAAAGCATGACATATAACACATAAGGAAGCTAAAAGAGGCTTTATTTCAATTTGGATTCAAGTATATAAAGACTTCAACTATACCTTTAATTGCAATCTTCTCATGTAAAACGATCTATAATTGACCCTTTGGAGGAGTGACAGGATCAAAACCATTATTGTAAACTAATCACCCTTGGGATTAGATCACCTTATCTCACACATATAAAGGTATTTGGCTACGAGGCCTATGTTCATGTTCCAAAGGAAAACAAGAGTAAGCTAGATAAGAAGGCTGAAAAGTGTATCTTTATTGGTTATAAAGATGGTCTCAAAGGTTATAAACTTTGGAACCCAAAAACTAAGAACGTTGCGTATAGACGAGATGTGATATTTAGATAAATGAAGGATGTTGTCAAACATGAAGTCCTGCCAAGTAAGGAAGAACCAGAGAAAATAGAGTTTGAGCCAAAGAATGGTGAATCAGACTCTATAGAAGAACATGAATGAGAAGAAGATCCTTATACTCAAGTATTGAGGAGATCGGTGCAAGAAAAAAGGTTATCAGAAAGGTATAATCCATCTGATTTCCATTCAAGTTTTACTTTGTCTATTATTGATGGTGATCCTAGAACTATTAGGGAGGCAGTGGATTCAGAGGATGGAAAAATATGGAAAAAGGCCATGGTTGAAGAAATGACAGCCTTGGATAATAATGAGGCTTGGGATCCAGTGGAGTTACCGTCTGGAAGAAATCCCATTGGGAACAAACAGGTATTTAAAAAGAAGCTGAATGTAGAAGGAAAAGTGGAGAAATACAAATCTCGGTTAGTAGAAAAGAGTTATTCCCAGGTTGAGGGAATTGATTTTCGTGATATTTTTTTCTCCTGTTTCGAAGTTAACTTCTATTAGATTTATGTTATTTGTTTCTATTGCGTTTTATTTTGAAGTAGAACAGATGGATGTGAAGACAACATTCCTACATGGGGATTTGGAAGAAGAAATATATATGAAGAAGCCAAAAGGATTTGATGTGAAGGGAAAAAAGGAGCTGGCATGAAAACTAAAAAAATTCCTTGTATGGTTTAAAATATTCACCAAGGATGTGGTATCAAAAAAATGATATTTATATGCTAGGACTTGGATTCACAAGAAGCAAAGAGGATCAGTGTGTCTATTTTAAATTAATTGGTGATCATTTGATTTATTTGGTCTTGTATGTGGATGACATGTTGCTGATAAGAAACGAGAAGGAGATTATCGAGGATGTGAAAACTCAGTTGTCCTCTAAATTTGACATGAAGGATATTGGTGCTATGAAATCATTTTGGGAATGGAAAATAAAAGAGATCGGAAAAATAGGAAACTCTGGTTAAATCAAAGAAAATATGTTGAGACAATATTGTAGATGTTTAATATGCAGGAATGTAAACTGGTGAGGGTCCATATTCCTATAGGTGTAAAGTTATATGCGGATCAGTGTCCCAAGACATAGGAAGAGGAGGATGGCATGTATCATTTTCCATATGTGAGTGCAGTTGGAAGTTTGATGTATGCAATGGTATGTACTAGACTAGACATTGCACATGCAGTGGGGGTTTTCAGGTATATGTCGAAACCAGGGAAGTAGTGTTGGACAACAGTAAAGAGTGTTTTGAGATATTTACGTTGCACTGGTAGCTATGGATTGTGCTACCAAGGAAGACCATGATTGGACAGAGTGTTTTACATACATGGATTTGTGGATCTAGATTGGGCTAGAGATCTGGATCGTAGGAGATCTACAAGTGATTATGTGTTTAACCTGTTTGGAAGAGAAATCTACTGGATAAGAAAAATACAGTCTGTAGTGGGACTTTCAACCACAAAAGTTGAATACATGGTAGCCACTCATGCAAGAAAGGAAGCATTATGGTTAAAAATATTTTGTTCAGGTATTGGGTTGTTATAAAAAGCTATAAGGATAGATTGTGATAGTCAAAGTGCAATTTTTCTGGCAAAGAACCTGGTGTATCATTCAAAGACAAAGCATATTGATGTTCAATGTCACTTTGTGAGAGACATAGTTGAAGACAACAAGGTGTTGTTGATGAAGGTGGATACTTTGAAGAATGTTGCATATTCATTAACAAAATCTATGAACATTGATAATTTCTCTTGGTGTAGAAGATCTATGGGCATTGTTTCCGTGGACTGTTGACTATGTAACCCTGTAACCCCCTTTATGCAAAGAAAAAAACAAGTGGGAGAATGTTGGATATGTGTTGTATTATTTTCACACTAGAACTAGTGTCTACATTACGCTAGATGCATAGGGGGTAAGAGGGGGGTAGATCCCCCGGAAAAAAAATCCTCGGTTTTCGTGTCCATTTATGGGCGGTTTTTCGGCACATGGTTTTTTGTCGATGGTTTTTTATTTTCGATTAAGGAATTAAGGTTTTTGACTAATCCAGGTCATTGGATTAGGGTTTTGGATGCCGATGGCTCCTATATGTATATTGTATTGTAAACAATGTATGAGGTGAATGAATATAGAATATGTTAGTTTTCTTGGTTTGGGTTTCCAAGGGAAAAATTTCTGTGTAATGTGTGTATTTTTCATTGTATCTTTTTTGTTCTTTTATTGAAAATTTGTTTGCAGTAAAATATTGTACAAGGTCAAAATCTACACCCTTTCTTTTTCCTTGACTGTTGTGAAGTATTCTATCCTTATTCCATCATCCAAATGAATTTATTTAATAGTGTTTTTGTGCCTTCTTGCCTTTCATTTCTTGTAAAAGTAGGATGTATTCTTGTCACTTGAATGTAACCATAGACTATGGGATTTTAATCATCATTCTTCCTCCTCCTTTCCAAATTCCACATGAAATTTCTAGTAAATATTTCTCTCTTCCTATATCATTTGTTCTTATACCTCTTCCCATTCCATATTTTTTGATGATCTTCTAGTCATTTTTTATATTTCTTCCTCTCTTGATATGGAGGAACATAAACCAACTTAACCCATTTCTTCAAAACTTTGTTGATTGCCCTTAACTTAGATTCCTATATATTGGATGGAGATCTAGAAGTTGGCTACCTCCAATTCTCTACAACTATCTACAACACTTCCTCATTCTTAATCCAAATCAGATTGAATCTGAATAGAATAGGACCAAAGTTTTGTAGTGGCCCAAATGATAGAACTATGGGCTTATTATTTGAGGATCTAGAAGGGGCTATATTGGAATAAATAAGGTGATCTCCTAAAAATAAGTCACTATGGATTATAAACCTATCCAAATAGACCCCAATGTGTTTAGTGCCTACCCACTTATTATTCCAAGCACACTTCCCTTTTGTCGGATTTACATCCACTAAGTCCTCGTTTGACAATGTAATATCATCCATTCTTTCCCTCATGGGAAATCAAACTACACTATGTCCTATTTTTTCCTTACTTCATATGACTATATTAAAATTTCCTGCAACTATACTACAATAAAAAAAAAAAAATTCTTTGTAGGCCTACAAGATTTCCCAACAACCAATATTTTATAGATATCTTATAGGCATATAAAAATTAAAAATAATGTAACACATGCCCGTTTCATTATCCAAAAGATGAGTCATTATCCAATGTTGTGAACATAAAGAAGATTCCACCATTACCTTAGAATGATCCCACATAGTATAGATCCCACTAGATGCTCTTCTTGATTTTATTCCAATTCCTTCATTGTTTCTCCAATTCTTTTTCCCAACATACAAAGATTCTTTTTCATCCATATTTGTCTCTNGGATGGAGATCTAGAAGTTGGCTACCTCCAATTCTCTACAACTATCTACAACACTTCCTCATTCTTAATCCAAATCAGATTGAATCTGAATAGAATAGGACCAAAGTTTTGTAGTGGCCCAAATGATAGAACTATGGGCTTATTATTTGAGGATCTAGAAGGGGCTATATTGGAATAAATAAGGTGATCTCCTAAAAATAAGTCACTATGGATTATAAACCTATCCAAATAGACCCCAATGTGTTTAGTGCCTACCCACTTATTATTCCAAGCACACTTCCCTTTTGTCGGATTTACATCCACTAAGTCCTCGTTTGACAATGTAATATCATCCATTCTTTCCCTCATGGGAAATCAAACTACACTATGTCCTATTTTTTCCTTACTTCATATGACTATATTAAAATTTCCTGCAACTATACTACAATAAAAAAAAAAAAATTCTTTGTAGGCCTACAAGATTTCCCAACAACCAATATTTTATAGATATCTTATAGGCATATAAAAATTAAAAATAATGTAACACATGCCCGTTTCATTATCCAAAAGATGAGTCATTATCCAATGTTGTGAACATAAAGAAGATTCCACCATTACCTTAGAATGATCCCACATAGTATAGATCCCACTAGATGCTCTTCTTGATTTTATTCCAATTCCTTCATTGTTTCTCCAATTCTTTTTCCCAACATACAAAGATTCTTTTTCATCCATATTTGTCTCTTGGATAAGGACTACAATGGGGTTTTTATTCTCTAATCAAATCTTTAAGAGCTTCTTCATTTCTTCTATTTCCTAACTCTCTACAATTCTATGAGATCACTATCATTACTTGAGATGTAGATTAAGATCACCTCCTATTCATTCCCAAGGTTCTTGATTTTACATACACTTATTTCCTTGATGTTTTCCTCTTATACCTAACTGATCCAGGAGGATCTCCACACAAGGATTCATTACTTTTCACACCATGTATAAGATCATTAAAATGATGACTGGTGATAGGTGACAACGTTTAAAAGGAATGTTTAATGCTTTATATTGTAAAAATGATTAATGATTTTTTAGCAGAATGTGATCATGATTTTTTCATTTAATTTGTAAAAGGAAATTAAAATTAAGTGTGAGAATCCACCTAACAAATTAGTTTCCTAGTTTTAAGGGGAAATTAGTTTTGTGTGAGAATCCACCTCACAAATTAGTTTCCTAATTTTAAGAGGAAATTGGGAGTCTCATGATTTGGTTTGGGATTCTTCCTCATTTTATCGAAAGTGGTTTCCTAGTGTCAAGGGGAAGTTAAGGTTGGTTGAGATGCTTTCTCATTTTTTTCCTTGAGTTGTTATTTAGATCCTAAATTTGTGGAACTTGTCTCCTTGAATTATGGAGAGAGGGAAACTATATAAATTCTGTATGTAAGTTTTGTTAAGGGAGGCCCCTTGAGGCCCATTGGAGAGAGTGAGATTTTCATTGAGAGGAATGTAGTCCTTCTAGTGTCTAAAGAAATGTCACTTATGTGAGAGCCTTAAGTTCTCTTTGTACAAGAGAAGGATGCTCTGGGATTTCCTCCCTATAAGGAGCATGTGCCACATTTTGTGAGAAGGTTTCATCCCTAAAGGAATAATAATGAATAGATTCATATTCCAAGAGGATCCAAAGACATAGCCAGAAGGTTCTGGTGAACTCCATTAACACATGGGTGTCAAATTATACATGTGAGTTTTGTTTGCATTCTTGCTTGATTAAGTAGAGATTTAATTACACATATGCACCTAATTATAATAATTTTACTCATGTTCATATGCAATTCTTAATGATTATTTTCTCATATCCACATGTGATTAAGCATTAGTAAAAAGTACTCATTGTAGGATTTTTGTAGAGAAACATTTCACATAAATCCTGGATCTAGTGGTATCAGAGAAGGTTTGACCAGTTTTGCATATCGTGAATATAATCATGGGCAAGGAAAAGAAGAAAGCATGGATTCATGATATAGAAGAAATCAACCAGACCATTCAAGAAAAGAAGGATGAATTAAGGAGGTTTATTCAAGAATATGAAGAATAAAAGAGAAAAATATGACTGCAGCTACAAGATACGGAGGAGCAAGATGGGGAATGCTTTTGTACGGGATGAGCAGAAATTCCCTCCAAGACTAGACAAACTTGTGGCCATGGAAAGTATATCAGTTATGGTTGTTATGAAAATACTGATACTTGCACATATTGTTAGATAATAGAGGATGCTCTCTAGACACCAGGGAACCAAGGTGGTTTCATAGAAGCCTCATCTACAACTTCATCCAACCAGGAGGAGAAGTTGGAAAAACTTAAGGAAGAAGACCAAGTGTCACAAACAGGAATGGAGGTAAAGAATTATCCATGTTTAATTCCTTCCCTTATTAATGATGATGCCTCTTTTGGATTTTTTGAATGGCACACCAAGGGAATTGTCTTGAAGTTGCTGATAAAGATGGGGTATAAAGGAGGAGGTATTGGTATTGATTTCCAAGGCATCATTCAATCACTGGAGGTTGAAGGAATACCCCAATATGTAGGATTGGGGTATGGTGAAAGAGAATGTTCAAAAGAAGCAGAAGCAGAGGATTCTTCAAGAAAAGAGTTGAGATCATCACCAACAACATCTAAGAAAAATGATGGAACATCACTTTCTGAAAGTGACAGATCCAACATGAGACTTCAGAGGAAATAAAAGTCTCCTCAACAAGCTTGGAACAACCAGAGTATTGAAAAGTGATGGAAGAGAAAATATCCTTACAATGAAGGTGGGAAGGACATGAAGTCACACAACTATTGCACTCATTGCAAAATGAGTGGTCATTGGAGAAGGAAATGTTGGAAGCTTCACCCCGATATTTGTGGTACACAAAGCAAGAAGCTCGTACCAGAGTCTATGCAGTTGGAGGCTAGATCCTCCTTAGTTGAACAAAAATGGAAAAAAAAACTGAAAGTGCCCATAATTTGACGAAAATAACACCAAGACAAAGAGCTAAGAGAGATATTTCCAGCGATGCAAATGACTCATCAAACAGACCTTGGATGAAAAATTTATGGCCATCTGAAATTTTAAGCAAACAAGCGAATCTGGCAAAGTTCGTATAGTGATGATGTCATCATGACATCAACATGTTGAGTTGGCAAGTGTAGAGGATAAAATGTGTCCTTATGAAGTCAGTAGGGTGATGTGGCATCCTGAGAGACTGCCATGTGTCACTCATTTTTGGGTGATTTAGCACTTAGTTGGACCAACCATATATGGCCACATGTCGTGATGACATCAACATGACGTCAACATGTTGATGTGGGAGTGACATGGAAGGTCATACGTTGACATGGCACTGGCATAGGATGATGATGTGGCAATAGAGTGTTGATGATGTGGTAGTACGAAGGATAACGTGACAGTGACATGTATGTTGACTGGGTCAATCAGGTGGCGACCATATACTGACGTGGGATGTTGACTAAGCGCCACGTGGGCTAGAACCCAAATTTTCCCAATGAGGGCTAGGTATGAAAAAATAAAAACAAAAAATTACCGCCCGACATCGGACTCGACTAATGGCCAACCAACCAACGGTCAAGTTAAAACATGGGTTGAATGACCGATGCCAAATCCAGTGATCGGACCGAACGAATGCCAAAACTGGAGGAAATCAACCAAATTTCGATGACATTTCAAATTGGTGGTTCCAACAAAAAAACCATTGAATGTTAATATGGAGGTCAGCTGGTATTGAACCCACAACCACCCAACAAATTTCCCAACGAATTTACTAGTACGCCACGCGGGCCTGTTGGGATATCCGCCCAACAAGTTTTAATCAAACCTGCAATTTGACAACCAATAGGAAAAGGAGGTCGTCGTGTGCCTTGATGAGGACAAGAGGTTCGAGACAACTAGTGATTAATGATAGAAATATGGCCCTGTGTGGCACATATTTCGAAGTAGGGAGCCTAGGAGGAGTCCATAAGTTACAGTGACGGAATTTGACGACATCATAGTCATTTTTGCATGATTTTTCAAGATGGATTCAATGGCTTAGTCTGTTTTGTGATCCGAGTAATCAAATTTGAGGGCTATGGCCAAACCCATGTCTTCTTGGTACATTTTTCAAGGTAGATT
>SNQJ01S0101268.1:45860-57866 GCA_010110895.2 Picea sitchensis
CTGTTATTCTTCTTGAAAAGGGATGGACTTGATTTTTTGTGTGCTCTCCTATTGGAATGCCTCGGGGAGTTATGGTGATGTATGTTAACTCTTCTTGTTATTATTTTCTCATCGGGAGACCTGTGACTTCCTGATTTTCTTGAGACACTGTCCTTATCCAATTTATTTTCTATTATGTTAAATATCTGCATTAACTTCATGTTGAAGTCCTCATGTTTCTCCTTGGATTTCATAAGCCTTTCATTATCATATTTATGGATTTGGACATCCGTTTGCAAATTTTTAATGGTCTCTACCATATTCATGTTTTCATCCTTTCCTTCTCAATGCCCATTGGATTTTGTTCCTTAAATGCCCACATGGACATCCATCCCTCTGATAGCATTTTCTTGGTTGTCATCCCCATGTGTATCTTCCATTACTCTACACTATGTTTTGATCCTAATATAATCTAGTTGTTTTTACCTCTGCAAAATGTGCAACCAACAAAACTTTGTCGAGTTAAATGACTCATCAATGTCATGAAAAAATATGCACCATTATGTTTCAATAATATATCATAATTATCTCTTCTAATTTCCTAAAAACTTGATTGCCCATATCAATTTTCTAGGTGAATAATTATATTTTACTATCCAAGACCTTTCCAATGCCTACTTCCATGCTCAATTTTGAGTCTTGATCAGAAAGTTATGGCATTTTGAAGTTAGTTGGGTCTTAAAATTTACCCTCCATTGTTTGTCCTGTAAATTCCTCATAAAAGCTCCGTTTGACGAACGGTTTACACCATTAGAAAACTCTCTTGGGGATATTTCATTTGGTCTATAGAGACGAATTTTACCTTGGGTACAATCTTTTCTCGTGGTTTTTTAGTAGCTAAAAATGTTGTTTAGGGCCTAAAAAATGCACTGTAAAAAGATGACCTTCAAACAATATAAAATGTTGGAGAAATTCACTGGTTTTTTGTTGTTGTAGACCATCCAAATGACTTTGCACGCACAAATTTGAACATGTACACCCATATTTAGCATGTGAAGCAACACCATAAGGTATTTCATGCTCCACACACATATAACCAATGTGGATCACTTCTTTGTCCTGCCAATCACTGGTGCGCACTACTTTTTTGTCACGTGCCAATATCTACCACGCACAATTTTGGTTCATACACTAATACCTGTTGCACACAATTTTTGTGTCACATGCTAATATTTTGTGCGCATTGCACTCGATGTGTTACACCATGCCAAATTTTGGTACGTTGCGACTGCACACCAATAATCTGTGCACACCATTAACTAAATTGTCATGCAACAAGAAAATACCCACATTGTGAGAACACCAACAAAATTCCTCTGCACTCTGTCAATACAATGCACACCATGCACTCCAATAGTATGTGTGTGCACGCACAATTTGCACTGCACAGTGATAAATTTAGTGTGCACATACGCACACCATTCTAGGTCTGAATTTACTAGAATAGATATTAAATTAAGAATATCTCACTACTTGGCCAAATTTCTCCATTTCCCCTCATGAATTTAACAATAGAAATTGTTTCTTTTTCCCAATTCCATGCAATTGCTTCTAATTTTTACCATGGACACTCTGTAACTTGAAATTTGGCCACTTAGAAGTCAATTCTTCGTGAAATTTCACTTCAATTCAACTTAATGGGCCCATCCAGGCTCAGTCTTGAAAACTGGAGCTCTGATACCATATTGTAGAATCACCAACATCCAACTGGGCTATGCCACATAAAATTTTTGAATTGTATACAAAATTAAATCATATACAAACATAAACTCTTGCAGAACATTATATATAAAACTTAAAAAAGAAAAATGCATTCTGCAAATATGTTGGCACAGGGGAAGACCTAGGGTTCATCTCTAAGAGTGCACCAACAAGCCTTAACTACTGGTCCTTTTGGAAACACCTACGAGGCAAATGCAGTCTCACCCGAAGTAGCTATGGGGGGTTGCAGAACACAAATTTCTACAACCAAGGGAATACAAAGTGGATTTGATACAAGAACAACACAACATCTAGATATCAATTACCATCTTAGACCTACTTTGCACAACTATCTATCAGATCTAACATAATAATGCAATAACAGTATATCCATAAACAACAGAACACAACATCAATCACACACAACACAAAGATGTACGTGGTTCACCCTCTCCCTAGGGCTACGTCCACAAAACTGTGCTTTATAATATATTAAGATGAAAGAATACATTTCTTACCTACATTCTTAGCTAGCAGATCTTTTGTATTTCTCTCTGTCTTCCCTCCCTGTGCACCCAGTTGTAGGGTTGATCTTCGCACCTAGTTGAATATCTTACAACACAAACTTCCCTCACTCCTCGATGCTTCTCTCTCTCACTCCAAGAGTCACTCACAACAATAATGAACTTGGAACGAACAATAACAACAACAACAATGAAAACCACCCATGCCAGGTCCTCTTGACCTTTATTTATACATTACAATAGCTCACCGACAGCCTTAGGCCAAAACCTAAGTGTCAAAACCCTAGATACCAAAAACCTAGGTGTCTAAAACCCTAGGTCAACTTGACCCACGTTTTTAGGGCTTTGCTAGCTTGTCTTTCCTTCCTTCTCGTGCAGTGCTCCAAAGCATCCAACAATGGATTTTTTTTCTTGCTGAGTTTTCCATGATCTGTCTTCCTTGCTGATCTATCATCCTCAATCTCCTCATCCCATGAGTTGTTTTCTCTTACTTCACTCTGTCTTTTCTTCTCTTCTACTCACTTCGACCCCATATCAGTCATTGTGTCTTCCACGCGGTTTTCATTCTTTCTTTTATTCTTTACTCTACACTTACTTCCATACCCAAGGGCCAACAAGATCCCAACACTCACCTATGACTCGTCCTGAGGCACTTCAAATCTGATCCGTCTGATTTTCTTCATCTTCAGGCTGCATGAAGAAGCTTATGATTTCTGCTCTTTCCTTCCCCACTTTGTGCATACTTTCTTTCCTATGTCTGGTACCCAGTTTCAACTAGACCTGGTATCTAGATCCTTTTCCTTATGCTTTTAGTGAGAGCTGTGAGGCAGCTAGTTGTCATAGTACAGTTTCAATCGGCTCTCGTTCACCAAACCCTCCTTCCATTCTCCATTCAAGGTCTTCAACTATGTAGCTCCTCCTTCCATGACATAGACAACCTCATATGGACCTAGCCAATGTGTTCTGAACTTTCCTGGATGATTCATGAATTTTCTCTCATATATCAGTACCAAAATGCCTTGCTTGAATTCCTTCTTCTTGATGTGTCTATCATGGTAGGCCTTTTCTCTTTCCTTTTGTACCTGCTGATGGAATCCTGCAATAAATTTGTCTTCTTCTAGTTTGAGCAACTGCGCGAGACTCTCTTGAACAATGCCAATATCATCCATATCTATAAAGGCTACAATTCTTAAGCTTGGGACCAAATATTCCATCGGGACAACTTCTTCGAGACCATAAACCAACTTAAAGGGGGTCTGCATTGTTAACTTCTTGCAAGTGGTTCTATAGGCCCATAGTACTATTGGTACTCTTAAATACCAGTCATCCCTGTTCACATTGCAAATATTCGTCAGAGTTGTCTCCAATATCTTATTGAATGCTTCAACTGTCCCATTCTCCTACGAGTGGTAGGGTGTGATCTTCTAATGATGGACTGCAAATTCCTTGGTCAAGGCTTCAATGATCTTATTAATAAAATGTGTGACTTGATCACTCATAAGGATCTTCGAGCATCTAAACCTGGTTATGATGTCATCAAATATGAATCAAGTAGTTGTAGTTGCACTACAATCTCTAACTTCTCTTGCTTTGGCCCATCTGGTCAAGTACTCTATCGCAGTGATTATGTATCTGGATCCTGTGCGCCTTCCTGGTGGGTTTATAGGTCCCACGAAGTCAATGGCCAATTTCTCAAATGATTGTAGAGTTAGCTACGGTGTTAAATTCATTTCATCTCTTTTGGACGGTTTTCCAACTCTTTGGCATACATCACAGGCACTGTAATAGTCCTTAACATCTCCGTGTAAGGTAGGCCACCAGAGGCCAGCTCTAAGAACCTTCTGCGCTATTTATTTTCCTATGTAGTGTCCTCCTGTGATGCCTTCATGACCTTCTGCAAGGATCAATGGTCGATATGCCTCCATAACACACCTCCTCAATATCTCATGAGGTCCCATATTGTATAGTTGTCCAACTATAAGTGAAAATTATGCCGCACGCACTACCAGTTGTTTCTTCTGGGTGATTGTATATTCACTAGGTGCCATTCCTATTAACATGAATTATACTATCTCTGCGAAGTGATCATCAATATTTCTAATGACCAACAACTGTGCATCTGACAATGTATCTTCCAAACTAGTAGGCTCTTCTCCATGTTCCAACCTCGACAAGTGGTCATGGATTTCATTCATTCTTCCTGGATTAACCACGATCTCAAAATCATATTTATGGAATAGAAAAATCCATATGCATATTCTCCCCCCCAACACTAACTTGTTGACTAGGTATTTCAATGTGAAGTGATCAGTAAACATTTTAAAGTGTCCTCCCAACAAGTAGTGGTGAAAATTTTGCAGTGCACACACCATGGCTAACCCTTCTCTCTCAATAGTGGTGTAATTAATATTAGTTGTTGATAGCTTCCTTCTAGCAAAGGCTAACGGGTGGTCAATTTCTCCATATTCCAGTTGTCCTAACACAGCTCCTAGTGCAATAGAATATGCATCGACATGCACATGAAATTCCTTTCTCCAATCTGGGAAAACCAGAATAGGCATAGTAACCATTTTCTGTTGCAGTGTGTCGAAGCTCTACTGGCATTCTTCTGTCTAATGAAAATGACATTATTTTTTCAAAATCTTCTCCATGGTGTTATAACCCTAATTTTCACTAGACATGCTTACGCAACCTCAGGCCATCTTAGATTCCTTCTTTTCCAAAAAACTAATGAACAACTCTTCTTAAAAACCCCTTTTATAAAGCCCCATGTGCCCTGCTTTATTACTGCATACGTGTACACACTAGCTGACCCAAGACAGCCTGCGTGTACCTACAAAAGAATGGAAAAAGGAAAGTTGTTGACAGAACACACAACTTTGGGTAATTTAAATAAACCTTTTGTCCATGGATGGCCGGTCACTCGACCAAATACCTAGCTTCTTCTAGCCTATAAAAGAAGGGTTAGGGATCCCATTTGAAAGGAGGAGAATCATCGTAAAGAAACTATACCCAATTAAGAATTCCCTTTGTCCCAACCTTTATCAATCCTTGTGAAAAGAGAAGTATAGAGCAAAGAAGTTGGAAGACAATGGAAGAAGAGCCTAGGACCAGGATCGAGGAGCAGTAGCTGACTTTATCATTGTAAGGTATCATTGTGAAGTTAATAAAAGAATTGTGTTTCCCGTCCCGCCATATGAGATTGTCATTATTGGAATATTGATTGTATGATTGATTAAATCTCTAACTCGTTATTTCATAGATCAAATGCATGTGGAGTTCTTTTTTTGTCTTTAGTGAATGCAGGTCAGCATTGGGAGGAGAGTTGCAGTCAAAGAATGACCAAGCATGAAAAGGGATCGACATCAAACATGAAAAATAAGGTACGTCAACTTAATCTCTTGAGTCTTGCATTTACATAGAGTAATGGGGGTTTAGGAATGGGATGATGGTAAAAAGTAAGAATCTTTAGGTCATTTCTACATGCATGATAAAACCCTTAGTGCTAGTCCGTAGGAGGGATTTCCCACCCACAACAGAATTGGTGACCATACTGGGACTCTCTAGGGTTCTTTGGGGATTTTTTATTGGGTATTTTGAAATTGGTTTTACTACCTTTTTTGAGTTTCTGCAAGAAGTCTGAGTGTTCAGGGGTTCTGGTTCTCAATACTAGTCTTCCCTGCTTTGCTTACTAGAATATTTATTTTCTATTTTTGAGAGTCTTAAAAGGCATATGCACCCTGTAATGGGACAGCCTGCGTATGCACGTGCCCTACCTTTAGTCAACTCGTGTATGTACGCCTGTTGATGAAGTACTAGTTGAATGTATGAGAACCCAGGAAATACTTCCTAGGAAGAGGCATTCATCCTCTCCCCTGTAGAAGTGATACTTATCAGGGATGTTATGGGTCCGTCTAGGTCTCTGATTGAACAATCCATGTTCAGGTAAAAACCTCAGTATTAGCTTTGTTTTGCTAAAGTTTTCTTGCCTCTTATTTGTCAAAGTACGTTTTTGCACCTTTAAGGGGTTGTGGTTTTCAATACCAGTACTCCCTGCCTAAGATTAGTTGTGTGTCCTCCTTTTTTGAGGAGAAATAGAGGCACACACTGCCTATAGTGGGCCTAAATGCATGCATATGTGTCCTATCTTTGGGCAGCCCACATGCATACACTGGCTGTTGAAGTGACAGTCGCGTGTCTGTTTAGAAAATTTTGAGGAGGCAGTCATCCTCTTCCCTGTCAAGTTTTTACTTCCCAGGTTTTTCTTGTTTCTTTCTGGTCTCTATCATAAGTAGTTTTAGCCTAGGTTGTATTCCAGCATAGCTTGTTTTTCATTTAAAATATTTTTTTTGTTTCCTAGATTTTTTAACTTATTTTTAGCTTGAAATTTTAAGAAAAATGAGTTTCATTTTAAAAATGAGTTGCATGGGGGGGCCATGAATTGTGCATTCATCAGTTTATTTTAGAATCTTTTGTTATTTCTTCTTTGATTGGAAGAAAATATAAAAAAAAACTTAGTTTGTTAGATCTCTTTCTTTCCTAGCATTTTCTTTGCAATGTTATTTGAAAAAGAAAAAGAAATTAGCATAGCATTGTGTTTTCTTCTAATTTTAAAATCATTTCAAAAGGAAAAAAAAATAAGAAATGTAATCATTATTCACCAGTGTTCATATAAGTTTCATCATTTTTTGCAAGAGTCTTAACACCATCAGTTGCACTACCATACCCTTTTGAGTAAATCAATCCAGTAAAAAGAATGCTAATTAAAATTTACTAGACTTTATGTTTGTAGGGTCCATCAACTAGATTAGGCTAGAGCCTCTATTTAGGTTGGAGAGGAAACTCTTCAAGTCTATAAAAAAAACATACGAGTCTGTGATAAGGAGTGTAGAATTCTAGTAACATGGAAATTATCTGGTACCCCCCTCTAACACAGGGGCTAAACATGACGTCGTGTGTGGAAAGATAGCAGAGATAACCCTTCCAAAGCTGGACCAAGCATAGTGGGGAACACATATAGAGGACTTGTCTTGGGATTCCATTGATCGCATTTGACATGGAGCTTCATGGGTATTGAATCCATTCGAGGTCCTCACTCATCTTCCAGAGCACTTTCTTTCGATACCCTTGATAGGTTTCGGGCTTGATACCCTTCTCATTGCGGTCCACCTGACTATCGACTGTACCCGCCTGGTGATTGTTCACGAGATGGAAACCTAGTTTCCTTTATTTTAGGGACTTACACAGGTGACCACAGGGGTATACCGTAGTACCTAGGATAGAAATCGAGCCATGCTTTCCTGATGATACCAACCAAGGAACCCCTTCGCAAGGGGATTCTTGTGCTTTTCCTTTCTTCAAAAACGTTGGTGTCCCTTTGATGGCCACTTTGTACATTCTTGGGTTGAATGTGGGATTACCGGTTTGGTTGGGTACCATTCCAAATGTCCCAAATGCTCTTGACACTTCTCAGATAAGAAATTTATGTCATGGGCACCCTGTTGATGTTTCTTCGTCAGTAAAGACTTCCCCTCCTCCTTCTCCTGCCTCTGGTGAAAGTACAGTTACTAGTAACCAGAAGTCTAAACGAAATAGAAAGAGGAAGAATAGGAAGAAGAAATCACCAACCTCTGTGAGTCATGTTGGAGATAGATCGACAACCTCTGCAAGTCACATTGAAGACTAGCACCCAGCCTCTACAAGTTATGCTAGGGGCACACACCCACCCTCTGCAAGTCATGCTGGGGGAAAAACTACAGTCACTGCTAGTCATATTGGTAATAGGTTTGTAGCCTCTACAAGTCATGTTATCGACCCATCACTAACATCTGCAAGTGATGTTGGATATGTGCAACCAACCACTGGTAGTCATGTTGGGGGCATTAATTCTGTTGAGAAACCTAGACGGATAGGTCGTAATCCTAAGTTCCCTTGTAAGATTTGCAAGGGAGATCACCTTACTCATTTGTGCCCTAGCATTCCATAGGTACAAAGATTGTGGTCCTTGTCTGCAAGCTCTTTTGATTTTGAGTCTTTTGATGTTTCCTCGTAGCCTATTCAACCATTGGTTGTGAAAGTGGTCATGATGATGTAGTCATTGGTTAATACCACTCCTCTTTTGGGGGGTGAGGTGCCTTTAGACCGTGTAGTCTCGCAGCCTATTCAACCATGGGTTGCAAAAGTGGTCATGCCGATGCAGTCATCGACTGATCCCACTCCTATTTTGGGGGGAGAGGTGCCTTTAGACCATGTAGTCTCACATCTTATTCAACCATTAGTTGCGAAAGTGGTCATGTCGATGTAGTCATCAACTGATCCCACTCCTCTTTTGGGGGGTGAGGTGCCTTTAGACCATGTTTTTAGCATTTTTGGTTCAGTATTTTCATAACAAGGGGTCATTCTGCTCGCTCTAAGCACACCCCCTCCAAGCCCTAGGATGGTTTCCTTTGATTGGAATGACCTTGTTGAGCCTCATCTTCCTTCCTCCACACCCTTTAAAATAAGGTTTGAAGTTAATTCAACAAACATTTATCGATGTATTGTGGATGAAGGATCTTCCGCAAGTATTTTATCCTCCTCGGTTTGGAAAGTCTTGTGATATCCCGAGCTTGTGTCTTCTTCGCATGAGTTGTTCACTTTTGATAGACATCCTAGTGAATATTTGAGGGTTCTTCCTCAGTTACCTATATCTTTATGTGGGAATATTGTCCTTGTTGATGTTATAGTGGTGCAAGTCCCGTTAGATTTCAATATGCTTGTCGGGCATGCTTATGTATATGCTATGAACATTGTGGTATCTACGCTCTTCCAGGTGATGCACTTCCCTCACAATGGAAGCATTGTCACTATTGACCAACTGACATATAATAATTACCATCCTAATTCGACATTATTTCAGACTACCCCTTTATATGTTCCTAGCATTTGTGCAGACTCTACCCCGCTACGGGTTAATTATGTGGCATCTTATCCTCGGTGTTCAATTGCTTATGAGCAGGAACTTGTGAAATCATGTTTTCCTTCTCAAGACTTGGAATCAACAATTGATCCATTGATGTATCCAATGGGGGCATGGGAGCCCTTGCTTCCCCCTCTTGGTCCAAGTGGGCTTGAGTATCTTTTTGAGTTTGATCTCATTGTTAGTATATCCTCAAGCCCTTGTGATCATGATTATTTGTTGATAGACTCTGCCAGTCCTAGCCAGAACCTCCATCATCATATGGAGTATGGTCAATTTACTTCACCCATTGGGACTGTCGACCCTCGTTTGTGTGATTTCTTGGATTTTGAATTACCTTCGGATGAGGCTATCCTTGAAGGCATGACTACAATTTCTATCCCGCAGGATGACTTACACCACGGTTTGTGTTTTCTTCCCTTTTGGGAGACTTCCCAAGTTGACTATTGAAGAGACTCTTGGTATGAGCCTAGCAGCAAGCTCTACCTGAACTAGTTTCATACATGAGTCGTAGCCCCCACGGGTCTTCTTTTAATCCCTTTTCAGAACCTCTAAACATGAAAAGATTGTCGAGCGATCTTGTGGCCTTTCATGCTCGTTAAACTAAAATTTGAAGTCATGTCTATCCGACAGTAGTTTACCCCTTTTTCATTCTGGACGGTCAACTGTATGAACAAAGGTATATTCTAGAGGCTTCGGATCCCTAGAAGAGTATTATCAGGTATAATTTTAACCCTTTTTCGGGCCTGAGGGACTAAATTTATGAAAAAGGAACCCCCACGGAGTCCATAGTTAAGCTCTTTTCAGACTCCCTAAAATTGAAAAGATCATCGAGTGACCTTATTCTTTCACACTCGTTAAAATGGTCCAGAAGAACATTCCTGACAGAGTCCACAGTTAATCTTTTTTTAGACTCCTTAAAAATGAAAAAATTGTCGAGTGATCTTGTCTTTATCACACTCGTTAAAATGGTTTTGAATAGACATTGTTTCGGTGCTAATTTACCCCTTTTTTGAATCGACTAGACTACTTTCGAAAAAAGTACCCCATTGGAGTCTCCTTTTACATTTTTCAAACTCTCTAAATATGAAAAACCACCGAGCTTACCTTCTCTAGGCTCATTAAAATTACATCGAAGGACATTACCATTGTGTGTTTTATTAATCGCATTTGCATACCCGCGTCTTCACCCTAATGTCGGCTCCATGTTTCTCTCAATTGAACCATCTGAAGCATGGCTTATATGCAATCCCTGTAGCACTTTGCCTATGTGTCTTAACACCTTTGGCCCCTGGAGGATTTTTCCCAAGTGTCCTTTTCTTTCATATGTCCCTTTTCCCTGAGCATCCCTATTCCGTGCGCTTGGAACTAGTATGTTTGCGACACTCGATCTTCCTTTGTAACCTAGCATTCTTAAATTCTTTTTCAAGATTTTCAATATTATTGAAAAAGACAAAAAAAAATCAAATATAACCCAAAAAGAGGAAGGGAAAAGTATTTTTGTTTTTAGCAGGACAATGAGTCGCACTTGGACAAAACACATCCTTCCATTTGTTCATCAAGATCTGGGATTTAATATGACCTTAGGAGGATTTTCTCGCTACATAGAGTTGTGTCCTCCTCCGTTTGGTTATTCTTCCAAACATATGGAGAGTTTTCATTGCCTCCTGCATCGTGAACTTATGTCAAATGCCATGCTACTTGAGTCTCGTCATTTGTCATGCTATTGCCCAAGGGAAGTTCTACCAAGCCTGAGTCGGCCCCTCTGCAGTTTGTCTCTTTCCCTCATGCCCAACCATCCTAAAATACCAATCAAGTATTTGTTCGAAATCAATGAATCCTTTAGTCTGATCATCAATACTCTCTAGTCCATGACCGACGAGCCATCAAAGACCTATGGGTAGTGAATTCGCACACTCATATTACACTCCTACCTGAGTTTTGAAGATTTTGAAGTTGTCACTCGAGCTCTGAAGAACTCATATCTAGCCATCAGGCCTTATCAAATTCTAGAAAATTGATCTCGGTGGATATCAGTGACCACCCACCTTTTCCGACTGGCTCAAAACTATTTTCTGGCAATTTTGGTAATTTACTATTTTTAGCAGGTTTTAACTTCCGGGGCCATTTTGAGGGCCTAAATGAAGTATTTTTTGAGATATAGGTTCTCAATGATATCTAAAGGCATGATTGATCCCCCAAAATGAATCTCCTCAATGATACCTTTCCAACGAGATATCATACGCCTAAAATGGAGATCGTATGCAAAAGCTACAACCCCGGGAAGTTGATGTACTAACTTACCCATACGGGGCCCATGTGACTTTTGGCGCTTCATCTCCTAGGGTTAGGTTTTTGGATGTCTAGGGTTTTTGGAATTCCTGTTTATTGTAAAAAGGAGTTTAGAGCCTCATTGTACTCATCTTCTTGCAAATGCGAGTAGCCGTCACATCTCTTCTCGGAGATAAGATGCCACCATTCTAGTGAGTCTTTCACTCTGTGTTTTTTATAGTCTCTGTACATTTATTTCATTAATAGAAATAGGGTATTACTATATATCTGTGTTTATGGTTTCATATATAATACATTTCTATTATATTATTTAATATCTATGATATCTTTGTGCATTTCTTTATTATATCTCCGATCTCATTTCACGCCGAAAATAATCCAGATCAAAGATGGGTACTCGACATGTATATCTTGTAACGACCCTTAATTATTAAGATGATTAATTTAATAAATAATCCTAAAAATTAGCTAAACTATAATTAGTTATTAAAT
>SNQJ01S0101269.1:14625-26718 GCA_010110895.2 Picea sitchensis
ATGTCCTTTGAGACAAACACCTTACATGTTATTGTGTCATTGGATAAAAATGAGGGGGACATGTATAATGAGCCCATGAAGGAATATGCACAAAGTTCCATCATAGAAAAAATATACAACATTATAGGGTGCAAGGACGATGATGTGAATCTAACAGCTGATGGAAAAATGGAAGAATAAGTTGTATGAGATATCAACCTGGAGATGCACACAAATCACCAAAGTGGTGCGCTAGATCGGATTAAATTTGTGCGACCTACTGAGGTTTAATGGTATAGTCCCAATATAAACATTTCTAACACAAATTATAGAGTTGGTGCTTGAGACCTAAAGGATATAGGACATGGAGGAAGTAGTCACAGGAACACATGTATGCTAGTGGGTGATGCACCATGCATATCTACAAGAATGGGTGTAGGTGGTGGAATGTATTCAAGTAAGATTCCATCCCATGAAAGAGTTTGAATTAAGGAACCTGTGCAACATAACACCCAATAACACCACCCACATAGTTACCTACATGCACCTTGCACCATTGGAAAACTCCAAACCACCATATAAGCCACGTATGTAGAAGTTGGAACTATTCCAAGGTTTTTACACTAGTCTAGATGGTGCAGTATAGTCAGTAAAACCTGAAGAAAATCCATGGTAGGGGATGATAAATAGAATTTGACTAAAGAAACATTGCAACCCGCTAGGGTTGAATGTGTTGTGGTGTCATACCCTATGCGATACGAGACTGCGTAGTAGACATGAACTGTGCACAATTCGAATAGAAATTAAACAAATTATTTAAAACAAAAACAATAAGTAGGAAGATTAGATAGGTCATCACAATAAAGCAGTATGAGATAGGTCGTACCCAAAAATGGAATTCGAATATTTGGAGGAGATTGAGGTGTAAATGCATGAGTACAACACATATTGACATGATAGTTGGATGCTAGGATGTGGGTGGATACACTAATAGAGAGATAGGATGTTAGTGCTTGCACAAGGTGATGATTGTGTGGGGAACTAAAATTAATTATTGTAATAATTCCCCATGGTGCATGAAAGTTATGGTAGGGAAGCGTACCACATGCTAGAATTAACGATGGATACAAACCTTGAGAGACAACTCAATGGATGGGTATCGCGGGGGGAAATTCATCCACCAAGTATTTAACATTCAAAGTCACTACTTCCACTCACTATTTCCATAGAGTAAGTAGAGAACATAGCTAAGAGATGAGTGCAGAGTGACTAGAGCGGTGAGAGAATTACCATTCGAGAACATTTGTGCTAGACATCGAGCATAGGTATCCCTCCCAAGTCACGGTTTCCACAATGAGAGTGGAACATATATCTTGATGAAGGAGTGGTAGGATAACAAAATAGAGGTACCAAGAAATTGAGGAGGATAATGGCTTCCGTCAACCAACCCAAAGCACAACATGAAGTCCGGGTGAACAAATACCAATATGTTCCCAAGTTGGAAATACTGACAAATGTAAGTATCAAAGGCCATGATTTATTGATACATGATGAGCACCAGTTCTCGGAACTAGGCTTCGACACATATGCATAGGTGATTACATAAGAATATGGACAACAATGAGTGGTCACCAAGAAATGGGCAAGACCTCTCAAGAAATTAGGGATAATGACTTTACTTGATTTCCAACATTTCATGTGCAACCAGTGCATCGACTCATGAATATGGTTCTTGCTTAGATTATTGCATGGAGGTGTCCTCTGGCTTGATAAGCCATATCAGGTTGACATCAACACAATGAGCCTAGTCTCGGGAATTTCTACAAACATAGATGATCCGAATGAAGAAACAATAGATAAGAATGAAATTCATGAGGATGTGTACGTAAACTATGCGACACACAAAGGATCAATAGGAGTGGTAATCACATAAATAAATGACGACAAAGTTCGATTTTCCACCTAACTATTTGTCTACAAAATGCTATGCAAGTGTCGCAAGGAGGAGTTCCTGTGGGGGTAGTTGTCACTACAGAGCATAGCATCTACATAGTTAGGATGTCTTGGGCATGATACTTACCGATCATCAAGACAATGCCATCAATATCCTCTGTCACACCATAAGAAATACCATTGGATCAAGGACGAGATAACTAATAGTGTTGCACGCCTACTGGCACCCTAAGGTTTTGCAGAGACTATGCACATGCGATAAGTAAACACTGCGTGCGTGCCCAAGAAGACACACTACACAGTTCCAAGTTCAATGCATGTTCCATCTAAGGATCTACTATGTACATGAACCCAATTTTGTATTGTGCACAAGGACTTAAAGAGACCACATGCAGGAATAATCCTTGAAGAAGATCTTCAATGATTGTAACCATTTTTGTAACAACACAATTGATCATGGTCAAGGTTGTGGGTGAGCTAGCAAGGTTGTTATGATTTCCATGCTCCGTGGGAGATATGGGGGATGCATGAAAATATGTAAGGGTTGGGTTTTTGTTCACTAGAGAAAGTTCTTTCAGTAGATGATTGTATGTGAGCTATAACTAAGTTAGAGCTACAATTCAACTTTGTGATAATTCCTATGTTCATAGAGATTATGTATGTGAATATGAGAGAGAAAGGAGATATGAGTGAATGGATCATATATGTTTTTCTGTGAATGCATCCTACACAAAATTTGACCTCTATGTATGGAAATGTATCTGAATTCATTGAGTTTAAAGAATAAATTCCAAAGAACATATATCTCTGCATCTGATGAGTCATGGTCTAAATGTATGCCTATTATGTATGAATTTACATAGTAATCTTGTAGTAGTTATGAGTGAATGCATGGCTATATGAATAATGTGCCTTGTATGTTATGTTCCTTCACACCTTGCACAAAACCTATGGTGTTTATGATTCTCAAGGTGTCCTGAGTGATACCTTCTTTAGTCCTTGAATATTGAATTTGCCAACACCTATGGGATACTTGTTGGTTAATCTTATTGAACCCTAGGTACGAACCCTGCATCTAATCCAACATCTCTACAAGCCATTAGCTCCAATATTACCACTCAGAAAGTACACAATACATGACAAATTATATAATAATCCCTTTCAGACCATGCCTCCCCATTCAAGGAGGCTTTTGGTCCTCAAAATATTTTAATGAGGGAGGTGAGGAAATTTTTCCTCCACATTCTCCCTGGAGTACCATTTGGCCTTACCTAGAAACTATCCTTTCAATCCAACCTAATAGAGTTTCATGTTGCCCATGTATGGTTGTTTTGGACTTCTTCTACAAAACTGTATATTTTTCTAACTCTACTTGATCTTCTAGTGCTAATTCCTTTATGGTAGGTAATACTTATTCATCAATTTCCTAGTCCATCTTGGAAGGCTCATAGATTTTTATATTTCCACATACACTACTATGTAAATGCACATATATGGGGATATACTGACTACATAGGAATTATCACCCAACTTATCTAACACTTCATAAGGACCATACTTCAAGGCCTTGATCTTCTTATTGGGACACTCCAACCTTTCTTTGTTTAAATGCAGCCAAACTCTATCTCCCACCTTGAATGATTTCTCAATTCTAAGTTGATAATGGTGGGCCTTGTAATTTTCTTGTGACTTTTTCAATGTCTTTTGTACTTGAAAATGGATATGGATAATATTATCAATACAATTTTCATCTTTTAATGATTCTCCTATGGTTTCTTCTCTCAGTCCTCTTTGTTGTCCATATACAATCTCTAAGTGTGAAGGTGGAAAATTCCCAAAGAAAGTTTCAAAAGGGGACTTACTCGTAGAAGTATGGACTACTTTGTAATAAGAGTGCTAAATATAAATCAAATTTTCATTCTAGGTCCGTGGAAAATTTTGATTATAAACCCTAAAAAAAAACCAATTTCATGTTCCCTACTATCTACCCACATATATGTGGATGTAAGGCTATAATTCTCTTCTCATTGGTGTCCATATTCTCTGAAAGTGTGGTCCAAAAGGAATTAAGAAATCTAGCATCTCTATTTGAGATGATTCTCATTGGTATCCAAAAGTGAACCCAAACCTTTTCAAAGAACTTGTTTGTTGCATCTTGTCACTTGATGGTATTTTTACATGGAATGATAATTTACATCTTTCTATACTTGTCAACTATCACAAATAGATAGTCATGTCCCTTGTTCTTGGAAATCGACCTATGAAATCCATGGAGATTCTCTCCCATAGTCTAATTGGTATAGAAAAGGGATGGTACAAACCTTGTTTTATATTACTAGGCTTGTTGGTACATAAAATTATGCATCCTATGATGAATTGAGCAACATATTCTTGCATTCTAGGCCAATACAGATACATGTATAAGCTGGAAACTATATTCCCAACAACAAAATTCCCTACAACTTTGGAGGTTTGAACCTCCTTGATAAGCTACAATTTTTCACCTTTAGGACCATTGATCTTTTCTAACTTGTAGAGAAACCCATGCCGGAGATGATAGTCAACCTTATTGTTACCTTCTTCTAGATGAAATTGGAATTGAACCTATTGAAACACCTCTTTAAATTCCACATATTTAGTGTATGACTCTTTGTATGCATCATGGGTGAAATGATCCATGTGCATAAGAGTTCCCAAATCTATAATATTGGATGTGGGTGCCCTTAAAAGCATTTTTTCCAACTTATTAATGCTTCCCTTATTATATTTCATGATTAGATGAAATTGATATAAAAACCCCATCCACTTGTGTGTTTGGTTTTTTGAAGATTACTCAGGGCCTAAAGGCACTATAGTGGCTGGTGATCAATGTGGATGATGATCTTCTTTCCCATGAAATAGTTCTTCCATTCCTTGACATGTTGAACCAGAGCATAGAGTTACTTATCATATGTAGGGTAGTTAATGAATCCATCATGGAACATTTCAAAATGATATCATATCAACTTACCTCCATACATCAATACCACTCCCATAGCATATCCACTTGTATTTTTCTCCACTTCAAGAGGCTTCTACAAATTGAGAAATGAAAGAATAGGTGTTTGATTGATCTTTCATTTGATATCATCCCAAGATTTTTATTGATTCTTTCTCCATTAGAAACTCTTGTTGTTTGTTGTTATGGAATGGAGTGGTGCAAGAACAACTAAAAAGGTTGTTATAAACTTTGAAAGGTACTAAATTACCCCCACAAAACTCCTAACCTTAGTGAAATTTGTAGGATTTGGCTACTTGTGGATGATCTTTATCTTCATGGGATCTATCTTGAGTTCCACTCCACCAATAAAATACCCCATATACAACAATGTATGTTGAGAAAATTCACATTTCTTATAATTTTCGAATAGTTGAGTACTTTTAAGAGTCTCTAACACCTACATGAGATGTGAGATATTCTCTTCCTAGGTACAAATATAAAAAATATCATCTAATTATGCTACTACAAATGAATCTAGAAAGGGATGTAATACAACGTTCATCAATCACATAAATATATTCGATGCACTCAAATAAACCAAAAGGTATTACCAAAATTCATATAGAAATTTCCTTTTCTAAGGTAGCATTTCAAGTGTATTGTTATTTAACTCATACTTGGTGGAATACCAATTTGATATCTAACTTAGTGAAGTACTTGCCACACTACAATTGATCTAGAAAGTCATATATCTTGGTTAGAGGGTATTGATTCTCGAGGGTGATATTATTGAAATTTATGTAGTCAATACACATTCCCAAAGTTACAAAWTTATCAGGTACTATTATGATAGGTGACCCACAAGGTGAGGTGCTTGGTTGAATTAATCTATTCTCCAATTGCTGAAGTAACTATTTCTTCACTTCATCTGCTTCCATGATGGACTATATGTACAACCCAATGTTTGGAAATGGGAAGCCAAGACATAATTGTATCTTGTGCTCTGCTTCCTTCTTAGGTGGTAACCCTTTAGGTTCCTATAACACTTATCTACATGCCTACAAAATATCCTCCAACTATTGTTTATGATATTTAGTACACCCCTCTAGAGATGCCTTTACTTTTACCAATTCATATCCTAGATGATTATCCCTTAAGAAAAGAAATATAAACTTCCTAGGAGTGATCTATTTCTTGGCATAGTTAACACTTAGAAAAGAGATATTGGATTTATATTTTGTTGCATTGATTATGAATGACTTCACATCCTTGATTAGGTTGTATGGGTTTTCTCTCCTAATGAATATTTCATGCCTCATGTACATGTAGGGAATTTCAAACACTACACCATACACATCAAGTGGTATTATGTCTACATCCACTTCATCAATATAGTTTTCACTTATGAAAAATTTGATATTACACTACTTATTGACCCTGAGTTGTGCATCCTTATTTACCAATCCCCATGGACAAGGGTGAGGATGGTGATGAAATTCCAATCCAACATTTCTAGCCATATCTTCTTCTATAATGTTGTCATGTGAACTAGAATCGAATAGAGAATCCACCTTTGTCTTCTTGACCTGGATCTCAATATGGAAGATTCTAGTAATCTTCTTCTCTTCCTTGGGATATAAGCTACATAGATTATACTCCTTCGGCATTGTAGTGCAAATGATATTTTCTTATACATCTAAGTTGCTCTCTACTTGATTACCTAAATCCATGGCTAACATTTTCTTCTTCTTGACATCCTTCTTGAAATTATTTGGATCTAAATCTAGATGTAGTTTCCAACACTTGTGACCATCGATATTACATTGCTTATAGTGGTGCTTGGATCCTTGAACTGATGTGTAGTGGCTATTGTATTTTTGTCCTTTCCTTTCCCTTCTTTAAATAATATTGGTGGTATTTCTATTTGGAACCACTTTGTTGTCCTTTATTATTACCCATATTATCTAGATATTGTTCTTAGACATAGGAATAATGAACTATCTTCTATGGAGAAAATCCCCCTAATTTGGGTCTAGCGCCTAGGCATAAAGTTGACACCCTAAAATATGGAAAAGGTTCTATTATACCACAAACCGAACACAACCTTACGATAATTAAGGGAAGATAAATAATATAGAAACATGTACCTTAAGTCCTTACAACTGATGTCGATCCCTTCCAATTGCTTTTCGTTACAAGACTACAAGCCTCCTCCCAAAGATGGCTTGAAACAATGCTACAGAACAATCTAGGACAACACATGATTAATTATAAAGATTATTTAAAGAGTTAGTTATTCATGAAAATATTCATAAACAAAAACACATAGACATAAAGATCTAGGACAATAAATTTTCTCTTTTATTAATAACAAATTTGTTGGTTGCAACCTGAACTTTGCTGGCGCCGCTCCACAAACCTTGTCTGGGTTCCTCCACTTTGTCTCCAAGTGCTCTATTCCCAATATTATACTCACCACCAACATGCCAATATAAGGGTAAAATKATGGATGGTATAAGGAAGATGGATGGAAGGGAATGTTGAGGATGAAACTCAAAGCAAAATGCAGAAGGTTTGGGAAACAAGGGAGAAAATTTGGCAGAGTTCTCTTGCCTCTAGTTTGATATGTCCAAATGACCCACCTAGGGCCCTTTTTATATGATAAAATGATGTTTAAATCATTTCCAGAAGGGATACATGAGGTAATATGGTTGGAAAACCTAATATAGTCCGTAAACTCTGTCGGAAAGCACAAATTTTATATTTTTTTGGTCACTTTTTAGAGTACACACATGCTTTCAATAGTGAAAAAAACATATGTACTCAGGATTTTAGGTATGTAGATAGCGTATGTACGCACTCTTCCTATACAATAGGGTGCGTATACCATACACCAAGTTGTTTTTTGAGAAGAACTCCATCAAAATGGGTTGGCAGATGTATGAATGAGTAGGCCAACATCAAGGATGCAAAAAAGTGAAATTTTGATTTATAACAGATGCCCCCTAATGTGTGAGGTCATAAGAGAAACCGATGGCACAAATACATTAAAACATATTTAATAAAGTGGGAAAGCACCAGAGTTTAGTAAACCCAAGGGAGTATCCGTGAGGGCACCATCTGCAATAAGATAATAATAATCACCGAGGCAGGCATTCCCATGCTCGAGACAAACTAAGCATGGATTCCAATCAAGTACACTGCAGATCCATGCCATATATATATTAATCATGGCTACATGACCAATGTTGATGCAACCCCCTACCCTCCTGGGGATTCTGTGACCTCTCGGTCTTAGATCTTCAAATTCCTAAGATGAATTATCTCTTCGGGTTTTCAACAAGTCTTGAACAATCAATACACAGGTCCCTTTGATGTTACCTGTTGGTTTGAGTTACTCGTGACTCGTTCTCTTTGGCGCTTTTGACAACACCAACCTTGTGAGTGCTAGTCCCATGCTATAATATTTTGCTAACGTGACCATAGGATTTAACCTCAGGACAACCCCTTCATAACTTCGGGCTTCGACAATATTGCGACCTATGCCTTTGTTTCCTTTCGAAACAATTTCCTCTGAATGTGCGAATCTTTGCCGTGTTTCTCCTTGGATCTCATGATCCAGCTATGCTTCAGATTTCTCGACTTCACGATATTTCACCTATTCCACACGCAAATTCTCTGGACCTCTGTCTCCCAGATTTTCTAATCCACTGCCATGTATCCTCCCCGCAACCAATGATTAGGATCACTTCACAACTTCACGAAATAGACAATCCCGCTTCTCAACACTTCAAACACTTCGAACTCCGAAGTGACGAAAAGCCTCACGGCTAACCTCCATGCAACTTTACCCATATCTAGTGGTCTGGAATGATCCCGATCCCTCCTGGATGGATCATGTTCATTGATTCTGGGAAACCTTAAAGGGATCCTCCCCTTGAACATTTCTTGTCATTCTCCCTCTTGAGCTTTTATTCTTTCTAGAAATTTTTCTTCCTTAGAGTGCTCTCTTCGAAACTTAGTTGAATTTTAGCCTGTGCATGCCTTCCAACGGGTCCTCCTCCACAACTTATCTTCTCCGTGGACAAATTTTTCTACTCCTCTTTGAGCTTCTGATTCAGAAGAATCTGTCTCACACTCCTTGCACACAATATGCACTCTTTGCATGCAAAGCTCCAAATTACCTTTCTTGGACTTGCTTCTCCCCAACACTCTGAACTTGTTCAAAATGACTCCTTCAACACCCAGATAAGTATTGATTCTTCCCACACATTGCGACCAACCTCCTTTAGCTTAATCTCTTGAAGGCGACCGTGCACTCCTTGCAATAGTTCTCAAAGGCTCAATCGGTTCCTCCTAAACAATACAAAATTGAGCGAGGTTCCTCCTACACGCACTCTCAAACTATCTCTATCGAACTTCCTAAGTCACAACARAATCTACCACGCACACCTTGMAGACACTATTCACTCTTTGCAGACATAAGTTTCATGTTATCTCTTCTGAGCTTATGAGTCAAAATAGACCCTATCAACACACTGCTTGCGGACACTATGCACACTTGCACTTGCTCGTATAAGAGAAACAATTGAAACTTATCTAAATATTCATAGATTCATACATTCAACCATGTAAACACATTCATACATAAGAACAAGGAAATAAAAAAGAATCAAATAAACGTAAAGTCTACCATTCATTCATTCAGATAGAAAAAACAACACCACACATTTGGGACACTGGTCCTCTTTTATATTCATTTAACTGTTATATACATGGGTTCATAAAATGCTTCTCAGTAGCTCTCAACTCTCAGCTACAATGGAAACAACTATCAACAACTACAATTCCAACAACTACAATCAACAACTATATCAATAGCTTCAAAAGCCTCCTGTGGGCAACAATACAAAGCTTTATACAAGAGGGGATCTTCGATATTTTCCCTCCAACTACTCTAGAGATATCCTATCAAATTAAATTCTTTCAACTACTTAGGATTTATTACAATAAATATTTGTGAAAGAAATATAAGATCAAACACATTGAATTTGTACTGCACACAGATTCATTAAAAGAAAATACATCCTCCAATGATATCATGCGATCGTCCAACTCCAAAACATTACAATCCCTTCACAATATTTTCATGATACGTCACTTTAAAATTCAAAATTCTCTTCAAAATGTGCGCTAGGCACTGAGTTTTCCTCCACTCACACTTTGCTGGCGATGCTCTTGCATCATACTCCTCTGGCTAAAAATTCATGGACTCCTATCCATGAGCTCCTGCACTGACCTTCCATGCTTCTGGATATCCGCTTCGTTTACCCAAATGGAATCTTCTATTGGGTGTCCTTTCCACTTCACCAAATACTCAAAATATGTTTTTCTCCTGGTCTTCTTACCAATTCGCCGATCTATGATCTTCTCCATCTGCGGATTTTCTGCTACAGACACATTCTCTTTCCACTGAATCTCTTTCTGATATTCTGATCCTCTGGTTCCATCTTCCCTATAAGGATATAGGTCTACAATGCTGAATATGGGTGAGATACCCACATCTTCTGGTAGTTCTATCTCATAAGCGTTCTCATCAATTTTTTTAGGATCTTGCACAGTCTTATTTTCTTCAACTTTAGTTTATTATATATTCCTCTTGGGAACCTATCCTTCCTAAGATGTGATAGAACTTGATATCCAACTTCAAATTGAAGTTTCCTCCTATGTTGATCATCTCTATGTTTATATTCACTACTTCTCCTTTGCAATTTCTCTTTGATCTGATTATGAAGCTCCTACATTTCTGCAGGAAAGTCTTCAAATCCAATGCTTCTGAATTAAATCTTCTCCAGATATCTTAACTCTGACACTCCCCTTGGTTTCACTCCATACACTGTATAAAATGGACTATTTTTGGTACTTTTGTTTACTGACTCATTGTATGTGAAATTTGCTTGTGTTAGAATCTAATCCCACAGACTATGATGTTCAGTGACCAAACTCCTCAACAAATCTCCTAAACTCTGGTTCACCACCTCAGTCTATCCATCCATTTGAGGGTGATATGCAGAACTAAAGGATAATTGTGTTCCCAATTTCTTCCAAAATGTCCTCCAGAAATGACCAACAAACTTGGTATCTCTGTCTGAAACAATACTCTTGGGAAACCCATGAAGTCTCACAAATTCTTTGAAAACAAGTTAGCAATGTGCGTTGCATCACTGGTCTTATGGCATGGGATAAAGTGTGCCATCTTTGAAAATCTCTCAACTGCCACAAATATAGAATCACTTCCTCTTTGTGTCCTTGGAAATACCAACACGAAATCCATGCTTATTGCATCCCAAGGCCTCTCTGGAATAGGAAATGGTTGATACAATCCAGTGTTCTGTCTCTTTCCCTTTGCATACTGACAAATATTGCATCTTTTCACAAAATTCTTCACACCTGCCCTCATACCTGGCCAATAGTACGAATTGTTCAACTGTGAAAATGTTTTGTCAAGGCCGAAATGTCCGGCTAGACCTCCACTATGATTTTCCTTCAACAAATTCTCTCTCATTGAGCACTTTGGTATGCACAACTGGTACCCTTTAAACAACAACCCATATTTGAACCAGATACTCTATCCACTGACTTCTTTCTCTAAGCACAAGATTCACATATCCTTCATATGCCTCCTTAAAATCTGGATCATCACAATACATTTCCTTAAGGTGTTCAAACCCCAAGGTTTTCACTTGAAATTCCTACAGAATCAAACATCTCCTACTCAATGCATCAAAAACCTTATTATCATTACCAAAAATATGTTTAAAGGAAAAACTGAAATTTTGCATAAACTCTATCCACTTAACATGTCTTTGATTTAGCTTCTCCTGTCTAGTTATGAATTGTAAAGCTTGATTATCGCTATACAAAACAAACTCTTTTGGAACAAGGTAGTGCCTCCATTTCTTTAAGTCTTGAATTATGGCGTAAAACTCTTTATCATATGTGGAGTACTTTCTCTTAGTATCATTCAAATTCTCACTGAAATATGCAACATGCCTATTATCTTGGCTCAAGACCGCTCCAATTGCAGCTCCACTTGCATCACATCTCACTTGAAATGTCTTCCCGAAATATGGAAAGACCAGAATCATTTTTTCTGTTATATTCTCCTTCAATATATTGAA
>SNQJ01S0101270.1:0-24037 GCA_010110895.2 Picea sitchensis
CCCATAAATCCCGAGGCAATAAAATTTATTGGGGGACGCAGGTCGGAGGACGCGTGGAGGGGGTTGGTGGTAGAGTTACTGCGTGAGGCGGCAGGGAGGAATAAGGGACAGGAAGAGGGGGATGTGCAGTCCATTCGGCGGGGGATGGATGCTGCGGGGCTGTGAGCTCAGGACCACTATATTTGCCGGAAGCAGAGAGATTCTGCACACTGTGATAATTGGCTGTGAGTCTGTGGTATTTTGTGGACTATTGGCTTGCTGAAAGCAAGGAACAGAGTGTTCTGAACTGTGTCTTGATCTAGGGAGGCACCGAGTTGCTGAAGGTTTTGGGCACGGAGGGCCAGGATATCCGTAGATATCCTGGAACTAGGTAGTTTTCCTAGTTGGTAGGGAGGACAGTAGTTTTGGGCAGTTATTTGCTTGTTTGTGGCAGGGTTAATCTGTGTATCAGCAGGAGCAGACGCAACAAGGCAGCAGAAATTAACATCAGTATCAGGTATTTGTCAAGTTATGCATTTATCTCATTTTTACCAGAAAGTTATTACCCTGTGATAAATCTAAATTACCGAAATTGCTGTTGAGAAAATAAATATATGCTGTGAAATCATTATCTCCGTTTAGAAAATGAATTGTTTATGAAATTAAATTAATCCTTAGAATGATATGGGCATTACACTTCCTCTCAAGCTCTTTGAACTCCTACACACTACTATTATCCCTACAGCTAGCATTCACACGCGGGCTGTAAGAGGATAGGGCGTGAACACACGCGTGCAGGCCTTCTGCAGGCTGTGTGTACCTCTGTGTGTCCCTATAACTACCGTCAAGAAATAGTCAGGGAAAACTGGTATAAAGAACCAGGCTCCCCACTAGCCCAGACCTTACAGAAAAAGACAGGAAAAGAAATAGAAAATCTAATCTTTTAAACTACCCGAAAAACTCAACTAAATCCGGAAACCCTAAAGAGTATCTTCCCCAGTATGGTCGCCAACTCTGTTGTTGGGAAAAATACCCTACGGACTAGCAAACTAGGGTCAGACTTGCATGCAGATTTTGACCGTAAAGAAATTACTTTCTAACCTACAACCCAAAACTTAAACCCCTCTTTCACATTACATACATAGAAAAGGACTACTAACCTGGTTACCAACGTTTTATGTAGATCCTCCATTGCACTATGACCACTTGCTTGCACTGCTCCTTCCACAGATGACCTGCAATCAAGACATATAACAACTACGCATGCATGCTACTTCTCTACTAAAGGGTTAGAAATTAAGCATAAATTAACCAAACCATAGATAACTCATGCATTGGGACGGGAAAAGTATTCTTTATTACTTGAAAAATGAATCAACTTACAATCAAAGTCGAGACCGGCCATTGCTCCTTGATCCTGATCCTGGGCTCCTCTTCTTTTGTCCTCCAACTGCTTTGTGTTAAATCTCATTTGGCATGAGGAAAGGCTAAAGGGTTGGGACAATGGATTACGTAAATGGGCAGAGTTTCTTCGCTATATTTTTTTCCTCCTTCAAAATGGTACCCCTACCCCCTCTTTTATAGGCTAGAAGGAGCTAGGGTTTTGGATGAACCCTCGGCCATGCATGGCCAGGAGTTTCAGTTAACTGACCCATAGATTTTTGTTCCATTGGCAACTTTCCTTTTTTCGTGCTTTGTTAGGTACACGCAGGCTATAGTGGGCCAGCCAGCGTGCACACGCATGCAGTAATGGTTTAGGGCATGTTGGCCTTGACACAAGAGGATTTCCAAAGAGTTGTTCAGTAGATGTTTTGGCAATGAAGGGATATGAGTTGGACTGATGCCAGGTAAGCATGTGTGGTGCAATTTAGGGTTATAACAACATGAAGTCTCAGAATTGTAGAGCAACACTTTTGCGCACTGCAGTGCCCAGTTTTGTGCGCAGGTTTGGAGGAGAGCTGCCATTGTAGCTGCTACAACTAGAAAATCACTTTTGGCTTGGACTATCTCTTGGTTAGGGTTTGGACTATCTGATCAACTCTTGTTGGTGCGCTATCCTTGGGGAAAGGAGTGCTACCCTTTGTTTGGATATCTAGCCTAGGGTTTGCTTCCAAAGTGATTCTCTGTCAAGGTTAAGGTGCTCGAAGGGTGGCCTTGTCCTATGGTTGGGTGACAATAGATATATTGTCAATGGTAAAATGAGCACATCCATTATATTCTAACAAGTCTCCCCTCGACGAAACAGATGCAAGGGGCATGCAACAAGCATTACATAATAAATGGGGAGGCGAAGTACTCCCATATCTCCTGGCTCGTGGGAAGTTACAAGAAACAAGACGTTCGCATGGATAAATTGGGTCACCTTGCGATCCTCATCCGTGGGAATCCACCATATCAGACTATCCATGACCGCATCAAATCCTCCATAACTCCACTTGAGATGAGGGAAATCGAAAGGAATTCCATCATGATCCACTACAAGGGAAAGCATGCAGTACATGCCACTCCAAAGCATGAGAGTCATCTAATACATGAGTTTTCATGAAAAAGGTGGCATTCATGCATCATGATTTCTGCTTGTTGAGATAAATTGGAAGGAAATCCCTTGATTCTCTGGCTCAACCAACCCCACCGGAATTTTGCAAATTTGAATACAACAAATAAAGAGGAAGTGAAACATCCAAGAAACACATGATTTAGCAATTGGACCAAAGCGAGAGGGACAACTCCAAGCAACGTTGTAATAACCAACAATAAAGGAAGAAGCAACAACAAAGGAAGCATCAGTGAAGTTGAAAGTGACAACAACAAAGGCATCATCAATGACAGAGGAAGAATCAAGCACGATTGGTCTGGAGGTATTTTTTTGGCAATTTCTATCAGTTTGTTTGAAGGAATGTCTCAACGTCCAACTCGAGAAAGACTAGAGGAAGATTTGTTGGATGATAATTTCTCCACCACCCAACAATTATCTCTCCATTTTGAATCTCACAGTTCCACTCTATCCTTCACGCTGGATACTCTTGCCCAACACCGCACGTTAATAAGTCAATAACAGGATGAAGTAGAGTTTCTCAAGCGTCAAGGGTAGAACATCGAAGAAAATTTGGAAGCATAAATGATTTTAGGGGATAAATTTTGTTCATGGGCTAATTTTCCATGGTTTTTCCAAAAACGAGATTCGCTATTTTAAAAATGATTTGCCCAAATTCTATAGGATAAAATTATTTTACCTTAAAAATCGCCAAAATTTTATAAAAACTATATCAAATCCTTATAAATTTNAAAACTATATCAAATCCTTATAAATTTGAATATTTTTACAAAAATATCGCCAAACATTTATAGTTGGCATATGAAGGATTAGTAAGATTCGCCAAGGTTTCTACATTTTAAAACAAATTTCCATCCTTAAAATCATCCCTATTTGGAAGCTAGACCACCAAATTCGCCAGCACAAAGTCAGAATGAGGAAATCGAAAACAAACCAGACCCCATGCTGCCGGACCTGAACGTGGTGCTAGATCCCCCTCCGAAAGAAGATCAAGTCTAAGGAAGATCAATAAGAAAGTCCTCAGTTTTTTAAAAATGGCTTAATTAACTTCTCTTTAGATAGTTTAAGGATAGTGATGCAATCTCTGTTTATAGTAAAGTTGAACTAAAACTAGACTCAGTTTTGTAAGATTTTTTGTGGAAATTTTGTTGCTAATATCTCTTTTATCAACACCCTACTCTGTATTATGTGACCTCGATCGAGCCTTTGATAAATATAAAATTTTTAGTTTCTGTAAAAAAACAAAAACAAGAAATTTAAGCCCCATTGATAATTATTTTGTGACTTATATTGTCTTGTATATTTCTTATATTCCCTTCACTGCTATACCCTATGTGGTTTTAAACTAACAAGTGGATCCCTGAGTTGGGTCCATTTCCCTATTAGTGCACCAAGTTTGATATCCTAACCAAATTAAATCTTTGGGGAGAGGACTCAGTGTCAAATTTGGTGTTTGAATTATAGGAGTGGATGTCAAAGAGTTGTGATAAATCACAGGGTAAGAATTGTAGAAATTGAAATAAGAGGTGGAATATCAAGCACGAATAAAAAAAACCAAAGAACTCCAAAGAAAATTTGAGGAAATGAAAATAATAAATTAGAGTGGAGAATTAGAATATAGTAGTTCAAAAGTTGAATGTGAAGAAGAACAAAACAATGAAACAATTGGGGACATCATAGTCTACTTGCCTAGATTATTGAAAAATAAAAGAGAAGACAAAGTTGAAAATTCCTAAGTACTATGTAAGTCTAAAGGAAGAAGCATTGATTGATTGGGTAACTTAGATTGAAAGTTACTTTGCGTATGATAATATGAAAGACTTGAACAAGGTGATTTTTTCCATCAAAAAGTTAAAGGGACATGTAACCATTTGGTGGGATTTTATGAAAGATGAGAAAATGTTCCTAAACAACTAGAAGCTAAGCACTAGAAGTAAGATAGTATCCAAATTGGGAGAGAAGTTCTAGCTAGTTGACTACAAGTAATTTTTTTTTATACAAATGTTTAACTGGAGATAAAGAGAACACGATGTGAAACAATATACCATGGGGTCTTCACTTAGTGAACCTATGATATAGCATGTATGTTCATGGGATATTAAATAACATGTCTAATTTTATTAGATGCTGATAAATACCTCCGAAAATTCTTTTGTTGAACCCCCTCCCAATACATATTTCTAGTGAAAAACCCCATTTTTACTATATATCCCCTATTGTTACGCGATACCCCTTTTTATACCCCCTAATTCCTATAAACACCCTTGTACCCTGCATACCCTCCCACCCCGATACTTACAATATATTCACTCTATTTTTCACAATTTAAAAACCCCCTTTTATGAATTAACTTGATAAGATATATGCTAACAAGGTGAAGTCCCTGTGGAGTATATGTTAGAATAATATTGAATTTTAATCTACACAAGTCATGATGAAGATCATTGGAACTATAGAGTCTCAAGATATATGAATGGATGGAAGTTTGCAATTCAAGATGAGATGAACCTACATAAGATATATTTGGAGGAAGGGTATCGATTAGCATTGTGAGAGGAAGAAAGTGGCATGCACGCACAAGGACAACCAAAATAATTCTAGTCGAGGAAGTGGAAGCCAAGGTATAAAAAGGAATTAATCACCACACATAAATGATTAGCACAAGAAGAAGGACGATAAACAAGATGAAGGTAGTACTTTAGACAGAAACATAGGTATAACTCAAGAAGGATTCCAAGTCACAGGTTAAAGTAATGGTGGATATTGAAGGTAAATTTATTGTTGCACCTATGCAGAAGAATACCATAGATCATTTGAATGTCCACATAATGATGGAGCACGAGGAAAAGAGGCTATAACACATCTAGAAAAAAGAGACGATGAAGAAATTGTACCAATGACAAAAATAAGTGAGAAAATGACAAAAATAGGTGAGAAATTGGTGTTGTATAGAGTGAATATGGTGTAAGAATGAAAATAGATAGTATAAAAAGATAGGTTGTTGAAGATGAGCTTATTTATAATT
Organism: Picea sitchensis; assembly: GCA_010110895.2. Lineage (NCBI taxonomy): Eukaryota > Viridiplantae > Streptophyta > Pinopsida > Pinales > Pinaceae > Picea > Picea sitchensis. Next base: position 5,559 of record SNQJ01S0101270.1, read on the forward strand.
AAGTGAAAATCTAGAGTAAGTGTTGCAAGGTTATAATTAATTTGGTTAGTATATAAAACATGGTAGTAGTATATATAGTTGGGAAACTAGGATTCGTACAACATAAAAATACCCAACATGATAAGTTATTTTAATTTTAAAAAATATTTGGAGGTGGATGCAACAAACTTGTGTAAGGTTTCTTTTCACACTAGTGAGTAGAAGGACAATATATTGTGTAATTTAATCCTTGTGGATGCACGTTACATGTTTTTGAGGAGACCATGGAAATTTGAGCATTGTCCAATACATCATGGGAGAAAAAATGGATATACCATCACGAAGGATAAACATAGATTCCAGTTATTGAATATGAAGGACAAAGATCTAATAAAAGTGTTGTTGGCGACAACAAATGTTTTTCACCATCGTGAAAGAAACTAAGGAGTATTATTTTATAGTTTCTAAAAAGGTTAAGAAATAAAGTGCAAGATAGCTAAATGCAATGCATAAAAGATATATATTCTTCAAGAAGCACATCAATTATTAAAAGCGTTAGTAAAATTGAGAGGGAATAACCCCAGTTTTATTAAATTTGAAATAATAAGCAAAAATCTAAACTAAAAAACTGTGAATTTAAATTTTTGAAAGTGCCAATATCAACCTTTATAAAGTGAAAAATTGGATTATGAAAGTGGCAATATTGGTTCTTATAAGTGTGAATTTTGATTCTAAAAGTGTGAATTTCGAACCCCAAAAGTGTGAATTTAGATTCCAAAAGTGTGAGTTTGATTCCAAAAGAGTGAACCTGAATTTCAAAAGTGTTAATTTTGATTCCAAAAAGTGTCAAATTTGATTATGTAATTGTTAATTTGAATTCCAAAAGTGTCAATTTCAATCATTTTTGTAGTTGTGAATTTTAATTCCAAAAGTGTCATTTTTTTTGGTTTATCCCATGCCTCTTTTACATTTGGAAAATGTACACATAAATGGTTTACATATTCTCCATATTTTCTACACATTATACACCATGCCATTTTTTTTTAACCATTATTTAGATAAGGATTTTATTAGAAATCTCAAGTTTTGAGAGGACATCCTAATTATTTTTGCATATTAATTCATAATATAACTATGAAAGGCATTGTTAAATATATTAATATTGAAGAGATGCAAAAAAATGATTTAAAACAAGTGATGATGACAATTGTTGCAGTGTTGTAATTTTTTAGACCATTTAAAGCCAGTATACAAAAAGTTTCCATTTAAACAAAAGACTGGGTCCATATAAAGAAATGATAAATTCTACGAGCTAGTGATTTTTAATGACTTCCTCATCTTAATTACAAACACTATGACTTGTTTATCATGGATAATTTATTCACAAACCCACAAGCCAAGTAAGGAAAAAATAGAGAAATTGATATTCAATAGTTTCACCAAGATCAATGATTATTAATCATTGAACATAATATATAAAAATCAAATCAAGGTATACACTAAATGAAAATTTTCAAAGATGTACAAGATCTGATATAATATTAGGGAATACTAAAAATATGTAGCCACAACTTGGAGAAAAAAAATGTGTATAATGAACCTCAATACTACTTCTATTCCATACATTAAACACACTTATAGATACAAAAATAGTATAGCTAAAACAATCCCTTGGACTATGAACCCTTTAACTTCTATCCATATCTAAAAATACAAGAGGAATTCAAACTACAAGTTGTTTGTCTATTCAACCATATTTGCAATTAAAACAAAATTGAAATTATGAGCTACTTAGTTGTACCACGATATTTAAAAATGAAATGAAAGTAAAACTATGAGTTGCGAGGCTGTCTAACAATAACATTTTTAACATGATCAAAATATACAATGTGATCTTCAAGGCTCAAAATGACAATCATGCTTATTTTTCCATTCCCTAATTACTCAAATATTGCCTTTCATATCTTGAAAGTCATTGTAGGAAACAAAATTTGACTATGATAAAAGACTTATTTTTGGAGGATCCTTTCTCTCTTGTTGTTTATTTTTTATCTTGTATGTTTGAATGCAATTTGTTAGACTATTTAAAACTAAAAGATGTATCTAACTAGACAATTATTCAAAATTAATCTATCCTTCCAACATTGAATATAAACAATGTTTGAATTTTTTAGGGTTAGATTTACCTTCCACATAAAACAATCAACGTTGAAGACAAACTATGCATAAATTATGCCTCTTGACCTATGTTAAAAAATTGGAGAAACCTTGGAATATTTTATAATATAAACATAGTATGAATTCAATAAACATAAGTTCAACAATCATGGCATAGCACAAATATAGTATAGTTTTAATAAACATAAGTTCAATAATCACGACCTAGTATAAAAATGATCTACCCATATGAATACAAAAGTTTAAAATGAACCACTACACTTATAATCTGGCGAGACTATAAGAATTTAAATTTGGCATGCTTCAATTTATTTCTTATAAGTAATGGAAACAAAAACTATGAATTTTAGGGTGATCTCGGTATTATGTCCTCACCAATCCAATGTTCCCCATTTTTACTAATTGGTATTTAAGCACAATCATCCTTGACCAAAAAATATAATTCAATAAGGTTCTCAATTGTGATAGAGAATGATGATCCCTCAAAAAAGGCTTTTCTAAAACAAAAAGTTTGTTTTGCAATAACCTTTGATAGAAAAAATTAACAATTATTTCCATGATATGCTCCTTATTTACATCATTTCTTATGAGTGTCTGATCATTCATTGAAGAGAAATATGATTCCTATGTTTTAAAGTACTTTATTATGCTAAATAAATTAATAAACTTCCAAATGTAGGTTGTAATTGTACTGATGGGAGGTGAATACTTTGATAATAGTACATCCTTGCATGTATATTTTTTTTTCTTTGCTCATGGCTTACTTTGATTTCAAAGGAGCCAATGTTGACACATTTGAACAAAGAGGTTTCATTACATACTATAGGAAATTGAAATTTCATATGTTTTCATTAGTTAGTCACTTTGACTAAAAGAGGTAAAGTATCATACATTATACGTCATCAATAATCCACATACCTAAATATCTAAGTATCCTTCTCTCCAAGAGTATCCGTAAAAATATTTAACACTTTATTTTTGGCTTGATAGTATTATTCTTTAGATCCAAGTCTGATAATGATAATGTCAAAGCCTCTCAGTATCCCCATCACAAAATTTTCAAGAGTTATTCCCTCAGAGTGCATGCTCTCTTTAAGATATATCAATAATGAAAATGTATAACCAAGAAGTTTCTCTGCTTCTGAAATTTTCTTCTAAATATGCAATAATGAAAACCAAACTCAAATTTGTTTTGTTGGAAAATTGCATGACATAAATATTTTATAGGAACAACTATACTTTTCTATATATACTACATCAATGCAAGAGAAAGAGTATATAGTTTTTTATTTTACCAACTATCCTTAAGATTTTTATATATTACAAGTATTGTATGAATGTAATAGTATTGAATGTATCAAAAAGTTATTAGAAACACAATTTTCCAAAACTGTAGCAATTTTGGACAAATATATTATTATAGTGGAGATATATCAGTGCAAGTTTACAAGAAAAAATTGAAGAAACTAAAAAATCATATCAATATTTTTAACTTTCCCTATTTACATGGCATCTTGGTGAATGTAGCATGCAAGTGCCAAAATTAATTAGATCATCATATTCTTCTTAATTGAAGGAACTAAAAAATCATATCAATATTTTTAACTTTCTCTATTTACATGGCATCTTAGTGAATGTAGCATGCAAGTGCCAAAATTAATTAGATCATCATATTCTTCTTAACATCATATAAGAGTTTAGATTTTTGCAGTTTAGATTGTTTAAGCAACAAATGATTGGAAGGAAATATTTATTATAGATTTTCAAATCTTAATGTTAAATCATGGATAAGGTTTATTACCTTCCTATAAACACATTTCCAATACATCATTTTCATGCTCATAATTTCCAATATGTATGTATATTAGGTATTAATAAAAATTTTTACATGTCAAATAAAGTTTTTCAATGTACTAGATATATACAACTTATTTCTTGTATATTTACTTCAACATAAAGATAATGTTAATATGGTCTTATGGATAAAGTTTTTCAATGTACTAGATATATACAACTTATTTCTTGTATATTTACTTCAACATAAAGATAATGTTAATATGGTCTTATGGTATTTCTAACAAGGAAAACAAAATACAAAATAAACATTAATTTTTTAAAAATGACAAGTTAAACACATGAAAAACATAACATGAGATAGGCAAGGATATTTTCATCCTTTAAAATGGTTTACATTTTAAAATTTTGAAATCAATTATAGAGAATAGATAGTACTTCAATTCGAGGAGTCTAGGTGACACTTGATCCTAGAATATTTTAAGAAAAGAAATAGGCATTTTGACATGTAACATTTAACAAATAATTATATTAATTTTTTTTTATGAAACAATGAACATTGTATTAAAAATTGGTAACAATCCAATTTCATGTTCAACCCACTTCAACAATGAATTTTTCCAACGAACAACACATATCATAACACATTTGAGTATCTCTCATATATTTGTGTTAATCATATAACTTAACAACAAACCATCATACTTATTCCAAATATGAGATTTCCATTTTATGATTGGCATCATCGAGAACTAATACACACAATTAGAATGTGGCTCAAACTAGTAATTTCTTTCTAACAATTACTAGGTTTTCTAACGAAAAGAATATATACACAACCAATGTGGTAAAATTTTCCAAAATGATACCATCCCAAATCAAATTCAAGAGTTTACCAAAATATATTATGGACATGTTGAAATTGTGTTTTGATTTATTTATTGTGAATAATTTCATGCTCAATAGAAACAAAGAAACTAAGCAAGGCTTTTCTGCTTATACTTGACAATATTGTTAGTATCAAAACTTTCAATATCTTGAATGGATATATCAATTTAAACTAGTATTTTTTTCTAACAACTACTAGGTTTTGTAACAAAAAGGAAATATATACAACCAATCTGTTAAAATTGTCCAAAATTATACCATCCCAAATCAAATTTAAAAGTTGAGAAAAACATGATTTGATGCTAAAAAGATAATAATAAGCTAACAAGAAATAACCAGTTATTTATTCTTGACTCTACTGACAATGTTTAAAAAATTGAATCGCTTGAATGGACAATCCAATTCATTGGAGAGATTTAATGTGCAAATATTAACAAAACTAGTATTTATTTTAACCTAATAGTAATATTTAATTAATGATAAGTATGGATCTAGCTACAACATTTTAGGATTCTTTAAAAAGTGATATCTATAGTGAAATTTAACCAATTGGCTAGCTGGACTCCATCTAAATGCAATAAGATTCTTGCCTGATATTAACATTGTTGTAAATCTCTTTCAAGTGAAATGTCTTTAAACTATAGAGGCTTTTCCTGAATTTACTATTCAACAATGTTAGATGCAATATATATGAATGTTTGAATTTGAAATATTTAGGAGCATAACTATATCAATTTACATATATCTCATAATTGTATATCTATTTTTGTTTATAGAAGTAGTTATCTATTGAAATTTGGAGTGAAATATCAACAATTTAAGCCTTTTGAAATTTTGACATGAATAATATGATTCAAGAATGGTCAATATACCATTCCCTCAGATCTCCAATGATGTGAAAAATAATCTTGAGGAAGGATGGGAAGACCCTTTCCTCAATTATCCACTCAAAAAAAATACTATGCTTAAGGAAGAGTTAGTTGAACCTTTTAGGAGCTCCCAGTTGACGGGAATAATACACTTCAATAAGGATTAGACAACCCTCCCCATGCATCTCCCTGATAGGAATTCTAATATCAAGGAAGAATTGACCAAAAATTCACAAAAATCCCCCTCTATGCAGTCACTAATCTTGAGGAAAGGTCAACAAACATTTCTTTGGGATACACCATGATGCGAATATTATAATTTAGGAAGGATCAACCAAAAATTCCCTAGCCTTCTTTATGATGTTAAAATGAGGATGGATGAATTATCTATTTAGCCTTCATTGAGATACCTTGTGAAGAGAGAATATGTTCAAGTAAGGGTTTACCAACCTCTCCTTGGGCTTCCCTTTGATGAGTATACTAAATTGTAGAAAGACTTAGCCTTTAATTTCATGGGCTTACCTTCAATAAGAATGATAAGCTAGAGGAAGGGTGGGCTTACCCATCCTCAAATATTTATCAAAGAATTGATAAAAAAATTCATGGACTCCACCTAGACTAGAATACTATGCTCAAGAAGGGTTATTCAACCTTTCCCTAAGATTCCCCTCGACTAGAATAAAATGTTGGATGAGGGGTCAACAAACCATTCTCCTAGATACAACTCTACAAGAATACTAATCTCAATAAAGGGTCAACAAAAATATCGTTTGGGTCCTACAAGATTAGGATACTATGCTCAAGGAAGGATCACCCTCTACCCAAACACTATGCTCCAAGAAGGGTCCGTTTTCACTTCTCTAGGTTCATTGTCAACACAAACACTATGATTCAGAAAGGGTTGATTGACCCTTATATGGCCCCCCCTCAATGAGAATATTATTCTTAAGGAAATATTGGTTGACCTTTCCGAGGATCACTATTGATCATAATAATAAGATGATGGAAGGGTTGGATGACCCTTTCCTAATATCCACCTCAATGAGAATGCTATACTCAAGGAAGGGTCATCCAAAGATACCCTCAATAAGAGTACTAAGAATAAGGAAGAGTTAGAAGAACCTTCATTAGGATCCCATCAATGGTCAATATAATATATAAAAGGGTTGAAAAACCATTTCCATATATCCCCCCTAACACAAATACTATGATTAAGGAAGGGTGGACTAACCATTTCCTTGGCTCCCCTTTGACAAGAATATTGTTCTTGAGGAAGGGTCAACTATCCATTCCCATGCATAATCATCAACATAAATACTATGTTTGAATAAGGTTCAATGAACCATTCCTTGATCTTCCCTCTAAATGAAATTTGATCTAGAGGAAGGGTCAAATAACACTTCCCTAAGATCCCCTCGATGGGAAAAATAATCTAAAGGAAGGGTCGGTTGAAACTTCCTGATACTACCCCTAATTGAGAATAATAATCTAGAGGAAGGATCAACCAACCCTTTATTGAGGTCCCTTTGATGAGAAATATAATCTATAGGAAGGGTTGATCGGATTTTCCATGGGATCCCTATTTAATGATAATACTTTTCCCGAGGAACTTAGGTCAATTGAAGCAACCCTAGGACACTCACCAACATGAATACTATGCTCAAGGAAGGGTTAGAAAACATTTATCTATGGATCGAACTCAATGATAATACTAAGTTGGATGAAGGTTCAATTGAAACTTCCTTTGGCTCCCCTCGATAAGAAATATAATCTAGAGGAAGGGTCATCTAACCCTTCCTTGGGACCCCCATTTGACAATAATACTATGCTTGAGGAAGGGTTGGAAAACCATTCCTTGGGTTCCCTGTCAATGTGAATACTATAATAAAAGAGGGATTTTACAACCCTTCTAATACATATGGATGTCGGTGGCCTCCCACCTATTCCAACTGGTTCATTTTGGCAGTTTTCCATTCTGGCGGGTTTTTCCTAGTTTTCGGGTCCTTGAGTTCCTGGGTTGTTTTGAGGCCCTAAACAACGTTTTTAGGGATATCCATAGTTACATTGCAGATGGAGTTAGATTCTTATGTAATCATGTGTATTCCTCGGATATACCTTTCCAACAGGCTATCGTGCACCTAAAACGAAGATCGTATGCAAAAGTTACGACCCCGGGAAGTTGATGTACTAGCTTACCCCAACGAGGCCCACATGACTTTTGGCGCTTCATCTCCTAGGATTAGTTTTTTGGATGTCTAGGTTTTTGGCATTCATGTTTATTGTAAAAAGGCCTTTAGAGCCTCATTTTAATCATCTTCTTGCGAATGAGAGAAACCATCACATCTCTTCCTAGAGATAAGACGCCACCATTCCACTAAGCTTGTTTTCCACTGCATTTTACAGTTTCATTTTATTTCCTTATTGAATAGAAACCAGTTTTACTGTATCTCTGTTATTTTTTGTTAAACATATTTTAATAATCTATATTCATTTTGGTCTTCTCATAAAATCCAGATCAGTGGTATCAGAGCGTTCTGCTCCTTGTCGTACTTAATGCATGTCCCCAACAAGGTTAGGGTACAAATAATTGGGTCTCGAGCTTGTTTCTTTTGAGGAAAAAATATCTCGCATGCCCAAGCGACCTCTCATGGAGGAAGAAAACAAGGACGACAAGAGAGGAGATCCTATCAAACTTTTTCTTGAGGAATCCCTCACGCAATAGAGGAACAAGATGATGGATAGTTTTGCGCAAATCCTTTGATGACTACCGACAGACAACACATATTCCTCGACCGTAGGCGCCACCCCCTTCAAGGTACAAATCAACTTTGATATTTCTATATTTGAAGGTCATATAGATGTAGATGTTGTAGAGAAATGGTTGAATCTACTAGAAGGGTATTGTTCTATCCATAACTTTTTGAATAGATAAAATATTACTTTTGTGCTCCTCAAAGCCGTTCCCCATGTCAAATATTGGTGGGAAAATTTCTATGAGAAAAAGGAAACATAGGAACCCTCATTATTTATAGTCACAACCACCTGGGAATCCTTCAGGGATGCTATTAAGGAACAAAGTACCCTGCCAGAAGTTATGACAACTTGTATACAAAATGGACCACACTGCGGCAAGAAAGAGACCAAGAAGTGCAAAAGTTCACAAATATATTCCATACCTTGAGCACCAAGCTGGGTATCAAAAATTCAAAGCGACATCTGGTTCTCAAGTATCAGAGTGCTCTACATAGATAAATCCAGTCCGAAATGGAATTTCTAGACACCTCGTCCTTAGGAGCGACCTATCGATATGTTATCAAAATTGAGCAAAATCTCAAACAAAAGACATGACAATTTGGGCGTGGAACCCCTCACAGAAAAATCCAAGAAAGGGTGGACCCAACCTGTAGAAGAAAGGACAGAGAAAATATGGAAAGTAGCAAGAAAACCAGTCGAAGCCACAAGAAAACAAGGACACCAAAAAGACAAAGAAAGATACCAGGAAGTGGTGCGACTTCCATAAGATCCCTTGGCATAACATTGTTGATTGCTTCTTAAAGCGGTCATTGGTGGCTGAAGTAAAAACCTCTGAATCTAATGTGAGTTTTGAATCTGATTCAAAACAAGAAAGGGGAAGAAGGATCATTGACATGGAACCCAGTGCCACCATTGCTACCACCAAGCTCCAACTCGGTGAACCAGACGAGACAGAAGAATGCGAGCACCTTTTCCATTCATACATGTGGGTAAAATGTACCCCGTTGCACTTCATCATTGATAGCAGTATCCAGAAGAACCTCATCTCAAGAAAGGTCATCAAGTGGTTTGACCCACTGACAATGCTGCACCAGCAACCCTACACCATTGGATCGCTCCACCTAGGAAGAGATCTTCACATTAGCCAATAGTGTCGAATGTCATATGACATCAAGCCCTTAAAAGATGAGGTATTATATGATGTTTCTCCTCTCAAAGTTTGTAATGTTCTTTTGGGCCAACCTTGTTTATGGAAACATCATGTTGTATATGAGTCCAGGTCTTGTAGTGTTATTATTACTTTGAACAAAAAATTGTACATGATACCTGAGGCAGTCCCACCTAGTGTTATTTCCTTGATCTCTTCCAAGCAATGTAGGAAGGTCATCTCTCAGACCGGGAAATTTATCTTTTTCATGATTCGCTCTAAGAGTGAGAGAAATATCGTAGCCACATCCAGGGCCTCCGTGACCGATCTCTCAACAAAATAGAAGCAAGTGGATAAGGTCATGGAAGAATACTCAGATATCTTATCCTCTCCTACCAGGGTACCTCTGCACTGCCAGGTCAATCATCCCATTGATCTGACCCCCGGTGCACCGCTACCCAGTGGGCCAGTCTAACAATGCTCTTTATTAGAAAACAAGGATATTAAGAGGCAGATCCAAGAATTTCTCCATAAGGGGAACATCCATCCCATCTCGTCACCTTGTGGGAGCCCAATCGTGTTAGTGCAGAAGAAAGATGAGACCTGGCGACTTTGCATTGATTACCGGGCCCTGAATAAAATCACAGTCTAGAACTGGTACATGATTCCCCGAATCAACGACCTCTTTTATTAACTCATGGGGGCCAAATACTTCAATAAGATTGATTTTAATTCTGGCTATCACCAGGTCCCAATAGAAAAGACAGATGTATGGAAGACCACCTTCAAGTCAAAAGAAGGTATTTTTGAATGGCTTGTCATGCCCTTTGGTTTGAAAAATGCACCAACAACTTTTATGAGGATGATGGAAGATATCTTGTGACCTTTTACCAATATTTTTTTAGTGGTGTATCTGTATGACATCCTCATCTACAACAAGACTTGGGAGGAATACTTGCATCATATTCAACAGGTTCTTCACACCCTGCGACAATACAAGCTATATGAAAACTTGGAAAAATTCTCCTTTGGCATGGACAAGGTCCATTACATAGGATACATTGTTGGTAAGCATCGTGTGCATGTGGATCCAGCCAAGATCCAGGTCATCCGTGACTGGCCATCCCCAACCACACTCACCAAGATTCAAATCTTCTTGGGCCTCACCAATTTCTATCGTAGGTTCATGTTGGGATTCTCTCATATTGCATGGGCCCTCAACCAAGTAACCAGGGGTGGTAGTAAGGAAAAATTTGTGTGGGGCATATCCCAACAACAAGCCTTTGATGATTTGAAGTAGTGCTTGTGCTCATCCCTAGTACTTTCATTACTGGACCTACAACATCCCTTTGAGATCGAGACAGATGCTTCAAACTATGTTGTGGAATCCATTCTCACTCAACATGACCACCTCATGGCATGTCATAGTGAGACACTATCATATGCTATCCATAAGTACCCTACTTATGACAAAAAAATCTAATCCATTGTGAAAGACTTCCTCCAGTGGAGACATTACATTCTTGGGAAGGAGACAATCATTCACATTGATCATAAGCCACTACAGTTCATGAAGACCCAAGTAAAATTTCAAAATTACCGTCATCAGAAGTGGTCCACATACTTACAATAGTTCCACCTCAACATCAAGTATAAAACTGGATGTACCAACCGAGTTGTTGATTTCCTCAGCCGAGCTTCATTCGTGACACTCACCACGATGCTAGACTCTTACGACCACAAGACCTCTAGATGGCCCTACTTCTATGAGACAGATCCTGAATTCTCCACGACCTACCAAATGTTGGGCGCAAACTCAGTGGTCACTAATTTCCATCCTTAGGACATGTTTTTGTGTCTTCTAGGCCATCTCTACATTCCATCAAGCGAGAACGCAAAGCTAATTTGGGAAGTTCACTACAGTTGGGTGGTAGTACACTTTGGCATCAAAAAGATAGTGGCAATGTTGCAGAAATATTTCTACTAGCTGAAACTTTGACAGGATGTCAGTAAGTATAATAGGTCCTGCACCACTTGTGTTATTACCAAACCAACCACTAAGAAACAGGGTCTGTACACCCCTCTACCTACTCCTCATAGATCGTGGGAATCCATATCAATGGAATACATGTCGGTACTTCCGTCCACCAAGAGGGGAAATGAATGTGTTTTTGTGGTTGTTGATTGCTTTTACAAGATGGTGATTGTGGCTGCTTGGAAGAAGAGCATCACATCAGAGGCCACTACCAAGCTCTTCTTTGAACGATTATGGGTACATTTTGGGACCCCACAAAACATTTTCTCAGATCAATATAGTCATTTCCTCAACACATTATGGTCGAGCCTCTAGTCACTGCTGGATACCAACCTCACCAAATCCACTTCCTTCCACCCCCAGACAGATGGCCAAATGGAGGTCGTCATTTAGATGATCATGCATATCCTACGCATGTACAATTCCAAGAAGCCTCACACATGGGACAAGATTCTTCCCTATGTTCATCATAGCTACAACTGATCCCTGCATAGCTCAACTATCCACAACCCCTTTCAGGTGGGGTTGGGATTCCAACCATTGGGCCCCATGGATGTTGCACGACCCTTGGAAACCACCTTAGCCGACTCGTCCCTTTCTCCACCTAAAGATGAAAAATCCACCCAGTTCATTGAGCAGATCCATCATATCCTCCAACAAGTTCATTATGTTTTATAGAAGTCCAATTCCAAGTACAAGCAATTCCATGATCAACACCAGGTGCCACATAAGTTTCAGGTGGGCGAAAAAGTGTGGTTGCACTTGTAGAAAGAATGCCTTATAGGGCCCCATCAGAATATTCTCCCACTTCACTATGGACCATACACCATCACCAAGGATGTGGGTGACAATTCTTTTGAGCTCAACATTCCCCCTTTCCTTGGCCTGTACCCAATATTCAACGTGGCTCTCCTTCAGCCATATTTCCCACCATTATTGGACAACTCAGAGATAACAGAGAAATTGAAACCAAAAGAGATCAACCCTGAATTCATGCAACAAGAATCCAATGATAATATTTTGGACACACGGGTCAAGTGCACTAGACAAAAAAGGATCCATTTTTATCGAGTTGTCAAAGCAGGGCAACTCTTGCACCAAGGCAAGTGGCTCACCCGGGGCCAAATTCAACAGAAATTTCCTCATTTGATGGGGGAACTCAAAGAAATGGATACCATTTCTTCCTAAGGGGGGAGTATTGATTCATATGGATTTTGGTGTCCTCCCACCTATTCCAACTGGTTCATTTTGGCAATTTTCTAATTTGGCAGTTTTTTCCTAGTTTTCGGGCCCCTGACTTTCGGGGCTGTTTTGAGGCCCTAAAAATATTTTTAGGGCTCACCACAGTTAGAATGTGGACAAATTCAGATTCTGATGGAAATATGTGTATTCCTTGGATAGGCCTTTCCAACGAGCTGTCGTGCGCCTAAAACGAAGATTGTATGCAAAAATTATGACCTCGGGAAGTTGATCTACTAGCTTACCCCAACGGGGCCCACATGACTTTTGGCGCTTCATCTCCTAGGGTTATTTTTTTGAATGTATAGGGTTTTTTCATTCATGTTTATTGTAATAATCAGAGCCTCATTGCAATCATCTTGGTGGCCCTTGGTTATTGAAGTAAGCAAAGATCGAGGAAGAAAAGGCAGAATGCGAACTGCGCGGAAGACACAATGACTATTACTGGGTCAAAGTGAGAAAAAGAGAAGAAAAGATGGAGCGAAGTAAAAGGAATAAATTCATTGGATGAGGAGATCAAGGATGACATATCATCAAGAAAGAAGGATCGTGGACAACTTAGCAAGCTGAAAAATCCATTGTTGGATGTTTTGGAGCACCGCACGAGAAGGAAAGAAAGATAGGATAGCGAAGCCCTAAAAACACGGGTCAAGTTGAACTAGGGTTTTAGACACCTAGGGTTTTGGTATCTAGGGTTTTGAAACCTAGGTTTCGGCCTAAGGATGTCGGTGAGTGATTGTAATGTATAAATAAGAACCTACATGAGGGAAGAAGGTTTAATCTAGTTGTCATTGTTGTTACTGTAGTTGTTGTGTGATCGGGTGAGTAACACTAGGTGAGAGAGAAGCCCTGAGTACGAGAGCCTTTTATATTGTAATATCTTTGCATGTGTGTGAATATAAAACCTGCAGTTGGGTGCGCAGGGAGGGGAGAGATATAGAGAAGAAGAAACAAGATATGCTAGTTAAGAGTGCAGACAAGAACTATATGCTTCATCTTAATACATTAAAAAGAACAGTTCTGTGGACATAGCCCTAGTGAGAGGGTGAACCACATATATCTTGTCTTGTTTGTGTGATTGATGCTACGTTCTTTTGCCTTGATATACTATTATTGCATTGTTGTGGAAGATCTGATAGATGTGTGGAATAGATCTAAGCTGATAAGTGATATATGCATGATGTACAGTTCTAGTGTTGGATCCGCTTGATAGTTCCCCTGGTTGTATACATATTTGTCCTGCAACCCCCCCATAGCTACTTCAGGTGAGACTGCATCTACTTCACAGGTGTATATGAAAGGTACAGTAGTTAGGGCTTGTTTGTGTGCTCTTGGAGCTGAACCATGGGTCTTCCCCTGTACCAACAAATGGTTCCATTGTCGGGATATGAATATTCTTGAGGGAATGTCAAGGTGGTTCCCATCAAAGAAAGAGATTCAGGAGTGGATATAAGATCAAGAAAAGGACTTCGCTGAAGCCCAGGAAGAACCCTAATCTTAGTACAGAGGATTGGTTGGAGAAATATATCTTTACTGATATACACAAAATTTTCTTTGGAGGAATCCATCAGGAGCTATATGAATGGTTAGCTAGGTTAGAAGATACCCAGTTTGAGATAAGATGTAGACCTCCTGTAGTTTGGACGTCGGTGTTGATCAAGAAGGTTGAGAGATTTGATAACACTGTATCACAAGCAGTAGATCACTAGTTTGATAACACCATTTGAGGGTACATCACTGAGTTTGTTGTTGACAGAGTAGAGTCATATAGTCAAGACGAGAGATATTTCTTCAAGGGACCGAGAGGAAAATTTTTACATTTTCTGAAGTTGAGTATCAAGATGCTATTGCATGAGAAGAACATCTTGAATATACAGTAGACTGGTCGGATCTGGAAAATCTAATGTTCAAAAATTCATACAGCGACAACGACACAGAGGCTGGACATACACGCAGTGGAAGAACATTCAGAGAAGTTCATATTGCAAACCTATTTAATAATAACTATAGGGACGAGGGTTTCTATAGTGGAGAAGAGGCATATCTGATGAATGAAGAGCATTCAGAACCCGCTAGGGCAGAGGAAGGAAAAGCTGAAGAACCTCACCGGGACAAGCCAAAAACTTCAGAAACTGCGTAGACTACTAAAGTAATTACTATTATCGCTCCTATTGTTTTAGCAGCACTAAGAAATCAGTATAATCAGAGTCACCAGAGTCCTCAGAGTACTATTTCTAGTAGTTCAACATATACTCAAATAGGAAACCTAGGAAACCTAGGAATATCTATGGCAGATGAGATGAGGCTCCCTATATTTAGGGGAGATGGGTCTGAAGAACCTGATCAAAATTGGTTCCTATGTGAAGCTGTATGGAATATTAAGAATGTCACCGATGAATTTGTTAAAATAAATCAGTTTAGTACTACCCTAAGGGATCACACACTGAGCTGGTACATGAAGCTTGTCCAAGGACTTACACAACCTAAGCCGCTGAATTAGATCAAGAATGAGTTGATTGGAGAATTCAAGAAACCCAAATCAGAGTCACAATGTATCTCAAAGCATAAAGATATCAAGCAGTAGGTAGCTGAACCTGTTTCGGAGTTCGATCAAAGATTCAAGACCTTAACAGGCCGATTGACTTTTCATATCCCAGATGAGCAGAACAAAGAGTGGTTCATTTCTTCCCTTTTACCACACATCAGAGTTCCTTTGATGCAACCGAAGATTTCTTCACAGGATGAGGCGATGGAGATCGCCATGAAGCTAGAATCAAACCCTATGGGAGAATCCAGCTTAGGTATGAGTCAAATCTTGAGTCAACTAACTAGTTTGTCTCTGCAGGTTGAAGATATGAAAAAAGACAAGGGAAAAGATAAAAGTGAATAAATCTGGTGTGTCAGATGTAGATCAGAAGGCCATGACAAAAAGCATTGTCCCCTATTTCATGAATACTTGGCCTCTGGAGCTCTAAGCCCTTTGAAGCAAGTCACCTTACCTTGGTGCGAGGTATGCCGAAATAGGCATCACCCTGGTGAGTGCTATTACATGCAAAAATATGTTCAGACACCCAAACATTTGTATTGCACGTTCTATAAGTTGATGGGGCATGATGATAGAGATTGTAGAGCTTACGATCTCATTAATGAAAGTTCAAGATATATATAAAAAATTCAAGGCGAAGTACAACAAGAAGGAAACACTACGTAGTATAACTCCCCTGGGAGAGGAAACTTCAACCCTTGTGATGGATTCACAGGAGGAGGAGGAAGTATGGGTTGAGGCTGAGGACATATCATCTGTTATAATTGTACACAACCAGGACACCTCACAAGGGACTATTAGAACCCTTGCACTACTTGCAGCTATTGCAACTCTTTCAAACATGTTATTGAGGAATGTCCAACATTGTTGGCTAAGCTTCAGGAGAGACGAGGACCTCAACAGAACCCGCAAGTGCAACTGATATATGATGAACCTCGTGGAGTAGACCCCAGAGTCGTTGTTATAACTAGAGGAGGTGTTGTTACAGGAGAAGACATACTAACCCAAGGAAAGGCTATAGAAGACTCAGGAATCATGAAAGATGCAGAGAAGACCCAAACTTTTGATGCAAAGAAAGAAAGACATATATTTGAGGAGGCAAGAAAAGAGTTCAAAGTAGACCAAGGCTCTTCATCAAAGACATGACCAAAAGTAAGAGAATATGGAATGCCTCTGGCATTCGATCAGTCTATTTTGCCAAGAGAAGAAAAAGAGGTAAGCAAGTTGATGGAGTTATATATACTTGCATTAAGTTGATTCAAGATGAGAGCACTGTACAAGAACTACAAAATTTAATCACATAGTATGATCTAGGAAAGATAGATCCCTTATTGAATAGGGAAGTTGACATAGCACCTCCTGCCTCAGTAGGTTCTGCATGACCTCCCAGTCTTAGGATCGTTCTATCCTTCAGATCCACAGACCCGAAATGGTTCTTTCGACCTTCCTTGAGGCCTCACAAACGCGATCCACAGGTCCTTGTGAAACCCCGCCTGCGCGAACATGGATCAAGTGCGAGCTCCTCCTTCCCACGGTCACCGAATATGACCTTCGATCTTTTCCCGAAAAGTAATTTCGGGTGTCGAGACTCTGTGAGCCCTACTGTCGAGAGTCTCTGCCTCCTCGATCCCCCGATCACCAAAATTACAAAATGCCCAAATGTCGCTCAATGGTGATTAGACCCCTGGGCCATATCTCGTTCCATGTGACCACTCTTCCCCGTGACCACAACCTACTTTGGGGTTTTCAACACCAAGAGCCCCAGCTCCTAGTCATTGGGATGACTGAAGTGCCAATGCCTGAAATGCTAAATCCCTGGCCACTTTCTCCTCCAAAGGATGTGTTGTGTTTCGTGACTTCGGGACTTCCGATGTGAAGTTGCCTGGTTCTCTGTCTGTGGGATCCCCGGTACGCCAAAACCCGAAATACCCACCTTTACTATCCAACTTCAGGGTTTTCAACACCCTATGCCCCGATTCCTTGTCTTTGAGACTTCCGAAATCCTGAGTCCCGGTATGCCGAAATGTTGGCTTCCTTCCATATCCCTTCAATGCTTTAGGGTCATCGCGCTTCGGGACTCGCAATGCAAGGTTACCCGATCCTTGCTCCTTAGACTTCTCGATACCCGAAATATCAATGTACCAAATCAAAGGGAGATCAATGGTTGTGATCCTCCCGCATCCAATGGCTCAAATCCTTTAGGGATCTCATGGCTCAAGAATCTCGAATTCTTTCCCTTTGCATTCCTCGGTAGCTGGAAGGCCGAAATGGCCTTTTCAGGACTCTCCCGATGCCACGATCGATGCCACGTGTCCTCCTGTTGGACGGTCCCGATGTTCTCAGTGTTTCGGGACTTCATGACCCCAACTGCACTGATCCCTGGTCCTTCGAACTCCTAGTAGCTCCCCGATCACTTCGAGACTTCGCAAGTTCTAAAGTCGAAATACTTCCCTGTTCCGCTCTCCAATGCCCGAATCCCCGAAATATGAGGATCTCGAGACACACGTCCTCCACAGATGAACGAATTTGATGTGTTTGGAACTTCGTGAGTTGAGACTTCCTGTCTCGCTACTCTTCCTCTTCTCATACGAGGATTAAACCTCATGAAGCTCCTCCCAGATCCGATGGCTATCAACTATCTGCGCGAGATCTGATGGCCTAGATATCTTCCTTCTGTGCTACACTTTCCTACCTACACCTGGACATGAAACTCCAATGGTCTAGATGTTTTTCCAGCGCCTGAGTCGACGATGACTGTAGCTCCCTCCTGAGCTTATGCTTCTTCCTTCACCTTGGAAGATTTTCCAATTTATCAAAGGTCTTGGCCTTTGTCCCCTGCTTCGAAGCCTGTGACTTCGTCTTCTCTTGGCATTCTTGAAACCGTTGACCCTCCTGAGCTTCTCGAACTCAAACACTCCAAAGGGTTCTCCCTTACCTTTCTTCTCCTCCTTACAGCTATGGGCCTATGCATGAAAGCACTGCTCCTTGCTACGAGCCCTACAACTTCAGTCTCATCTGCATTCGAAGGAACGATATCCCTCCTGAGCTTTT
>SNQJ01S0101270.1:24047-54798 GCA_010110895.2 Picea sitchensis
CCCGCGTGGAAGAGTGTACATACTTCTGTGGTGTAAATACTTCATGGGGTATAAACACGGCTGAAAGTAAAAGATGTATAAATTAGGAAGATAATCAGGCTCCACAACCAACACAATAAATATTAAGAAAGTCAATATTGGAACAGAGAAGACACTGAATCTTGCAAATGTTGGAGATTATTGGGATGTTGGCACTATTGACAAGATTACAGAATTACTGCATGAATATCAGGACTTGTTTCCAACCAAGTTCATTGATATGAAGGGCATTAAAGGGCCTATGGGAGATATGAGGATCCCTTTGAAACCTTATGCAAGACCAGTAAAATACAGAGCTTACAGATTGGACCCTAAATATAAGGAGAAAGTGAAGATTGAGCTCGACAGAATGCTGGAAGCAGGGATTATAGAACCCGTCGAAGAATCATAATGGATTAGCCCTATGGTAGTACAGGACAAGAAGACATGAGATATCAGGATCTGTGTAGATCTCAGGAAGCTGAATGATGCCTATTTGCATGACCCCTTCCCTACACCATTCATTGACAAAGTGTTAGATAATGTGGGAGGCCAGTAGGTATACTCTTTTACAGATGGATTCTCGGGATACCATCAGATCAGGATTTCCAAGGAAGACCGCCATAAGGCCACATTTGCAACACAATAGGGGTCCTATCAGTATACATTGATGCCATTTCGATTGAAGAATTCCCCAACCATCTTTTCCAGGGTGGTGGTTGAAGCATTCAAGGAGTTTCTGCATAAATTTCTAGAAGCATATTTTGATGATTGGACTATTTTTAGTTTATTGAAAAATCATATTGAATGTCTAAGGCTAATGTTGGACAAATGCAGGCAATGTCAAATTTCCTTGAATCTGAAGAAATGCATCTTATTCTCACCATTTGGAGTGTTGTTAGGTCATATTATATGCAAGAAGGGATTGGTGGTCGATGCATCTAAAATTTACATTATAGTTGATCTAGCCCCTCCTACTTCAGTCAAACAACTGCGCACTGCGCTAGAACATACTTGATACTATAGGAAGTTCATTAAAGGATATGCCCAGATTACAACACCCATGGAGAAGATTTTGAAGAAGGACTGTCATTTTAGTTGGACAGAAGAGTGCCAACAGAGCTTCGACACACTGAAACAGAAAATGGTTACTGTGCCTATTCTTGTCTTCCTAGATTGGAGCAAGGAGTTTCATGTGCATGTCGATGCATCTTATATTTTCTTAGGAGCAGTGTTAGCACAAACTAGGGAAGGAGATATTGACCATCCGTTATCCTTTTCCAACATGAAGCTATTAACTGCTGAGATCAATAACACCACTACCGAGTGAGAGGGGATAGCCATGGTGTATGCATTACAAAAATTTCACTACTACTTGTTGGGAGGACACTTTAAAATGTTTACTGATCACTCCGCGCTGAAATACCTAGTCAACAAGCCATTGTTGGGGGAGAGAATATGTAGATGGCTTATGCTATTTCAGGTATATGACTTTGAGATCATAGTAAAGCTAAGAAGAATGAACAAAGGTCCTGACCACTTGTCGAGGTTAGAACATGGAGAAGAGCCCACTAGTTTGGAGGATACATTGTTGGATGTATAGTTGTTGGCCATTAGAAATATTGATGACCACTTTGCATAAATAGTCCAGTTCCTGTCAATAGGAATGGCACCTAGTGAGTATACAATTCCCCAGAAGAAACAACTAGTAGTGCTCGTTGCAAAATTTTCACTTATAGCTGGAAAGCTATAAAAAATGGGCCCTGATGAGATATTGAGAAGGTGTGTTATGGAGGAAGAGAAAATATTGATCCTCACAGAAGCTCATGAGGGCATCACAGGAGGACTTTACGTAGGGAAAGAAACTACGCAAAAAGTTCTTAGGGTTGGCCTTTGGTGGCCTACCTTACACAGAGATGCCAAAGACTATTATAGAGCCTGCGATGTATGCCAAAGAGTTGGGAAACCATCCAGAAGAGATGAAATTCCACTAGCACCACAACTGACCCTACAAGCATTTGAGAAATGGGCCATTGATTTCATGGGACCTATAAATCCACCAGGAAAGCGCACAGGAGAAAGGTACATAATTATAACAACAAAATACTTGACCAGATGGGTCGAAGCAAGAGTAGTTAAAGACTGTAGTGCAACTACAGCTGCGTGCTTCATATTTGATGACATCATAACTAGGTTTGGATGCCAAAATATACTTATGAGTGATCAAGGAACACATTTCATAAATAATAGTGTTGAAGCCTTGACTGAGGAATTTGCAATCCACCATCAGAAGAGCACACCTTACCATCCACAAGAAAATGGAACAGTAGAAGCATTTAACAAGATCTTGGAGACAACACTGACGAATATTTGCAGTGTGAATAGGGATGACTGGGATTTAAGAGTGCCAGCAGTACTATGGGTCTATAGAACTACTTGCAAGAAACTAACAATGTAGACCCCTTTTAAGTTGGTATATGGTCTCGAAGCCGTTGTCCCAATGGAATACCTAGTACCAAGCTTAAGAATTGTTGCCTTTACAGATATGGATGACACTAGCGTTGTTCAAAAAAGGCTTTCATAGTTTCTCAAACTCGAAGAAAATAGATTTATTGCAGGATTCCATCAGAAGGTGTGAAAGAAAAGAGAAAAGGCCTATCATGACAAGCACATCAAGAAGAACACATTTACATAATGTGATCTAGTACTGGTATATGACAATAAGTTCATAAAACATCCTGGGAAGTTTAGAACGCATTGGCCCGGGCCATATGAGATCACCTATGTTATAAAAGGAGGAGTTGCGCAGTTGAATACTTTGACGAGAGAATGGAAGGAAGGATTAGTGAATGGGGTCTGGTTGAAATTGTATTATGACAACTCGCAACCCCGCAGCTCTAAGTAAAAGAATAAGGAAAAGGGTCTAGGTACCAGGTGCAGTTGAAACTGGGTGCCATAAACAAAAAAGACAGTCTGCACGGGGAAGGAGAGGAGGCATAAAGAAGAAAGCAAAGGTTGCACTGCGCAGTATGAAGTCGAAGTAAAATAGGAAGGTCTGATCTGAAGTGCCTTAGGATGAGTCACATGTGAGTGTTGGGGGCCTGTTGGCCCTTGGTTATGAAAGTAAGTGAAGATCGAGGAAGAAAAGGCAGAATGCGAACTGCACGGAAGACACAGTGACTATTACTGGGTCGAAGTGAGAAAAAGAGCAGAAAAGACAGAGTGGAGTAAAATGAAGCAAGATGTTGGATGATGAGATCAAGGATGACAGATCAGTAAGAAAGAAGGATCTTGGACAACTCAACAAGCGGAAAAAGCCATTGTTGGATGCTTTGGAGCACCGTGCGAGAAGGAAGGAAAGACAGGCTGGCGAAGCCCTGGAAACATGGGTCAAGTTGACCTAGGGTTTTAGACACCTAGGGTTTTGGTATCTATGGTTTTGACACCTAGGTTTCTGCCTAAGGATGTCGGTGAGTGATTGTAATGTATAAATAAGAACCGACACGAGGGAAGGAGTTTTGATCTAGATGTTGTTGTTGTTACTATAGTTGTTGTGTAATCGGGTGAGTAACACTGGGTGAGAGAGAAGTCCTGAGTACAAGAGACTTTTGTATTGTAAGATCTTCGACTGGGTGCGAAGATCAACCCTGCAACTAGGTGGATAGGGAGGGGAGAGATATAGAGAATAAGAAAGAAGATCTACTATTTAAGAGAACATACAAGAACTGTATGCTTCATCTTAATACATTATAAAGCATCGTTCTGTGGACGTAGCCCTAGTGAGAAGGTGGACCACGTATATCTTGTCTTGTGTGTGTGATTGATGCTATGTTCTTTTGCCTTGATATATTGTTATTGGATTGTTGTGGTAGATCTGATAGATGTGTGGAATAGATCTAAGCTGATAAGTGACATATGCATGTTGTATTGTTCTAGTGTTGGATCCACTTGATTGTTCCCTTGGTTGTAGACATATTTGTCCTGCAACACACCCATAGCTGCTTTGAGTGAGACTGCATATGCTTCGCAGGTGTAGCCGAAAGGGCCAGTAGTTAGGGCTTGTTGGTGTGCTCTTTGAGTTGAACCCTGGGCTTGCCCCCGTGCCAACACATATACTTGCAAATGAGCGTAGCCATCACATCTCTTCTCAGAGATAAGCCACCACCATTCCAACAAACTTGTTTTCCATTGCATTTTACAGTTTCAGTTTATTTCCTTATTGAATAGAAACCAATTTTATTATATCTCTATTATTCGGTGTTAAACATCTTTTAATAATCTGTATTCATTTCGTTCTTCTCATAAAATCTGGATCACCTTCCTTGCTATCCCCTCAATGATAAATATAATATAGAGGAATGGTTGGAAAATTCTTCCCCTAGTTCCCGTCAATGGGAAAAATAATATAAAGAAAGGATCGATCATAACATTTTACCCAATTTTAACATGTATCCTATTCATTAATAATATATATCAAGTAATGTCAAAAAATTCCTTTTCTGGTTGGCTAGAGTTGGCCACATGGTTTGGAAATATTATTTTTTATTGTAGAGAAGGTGGGTGGGTCAACTAACTAAAAATAATTTAGTCAGAAAATTAAAATTAAGACAATTTCAAGGGAAACGCAGGAGTTTACAAATATTTTTTTAACCCAAACAAGTTCAACATGAGTTATCCAACTGGAATTTCTAACCTATCCATCTTAATGGTGGTTTTAACATAGGTTAAAGATCTTGATATTCTAATTTTCATTAAATAACCACTGTTTGAAACATTCTTTGAAGAATGAAACTTGTAATTATTATTTTTATTTAATATCTACATAGTTAGGATAATAATTGTGTAGTTATGATAATGATTGCATTAAATCTATAAGGAGAAACTAAATTGATCAAGCATCCACCAATTTGGTAGGGCATGGATGGAATTCAAGGGAAAATATATTTTGAAAATGATTTATTTTATTTTATTTTCTAGACAAGTTGTAACCTTTGGCAATGTAACCTTTGGCAATGTCATGACATCTCACGCAAGACATTATTCTCTTTTACTAGTAGTAGCTACTAAAATCCTCCCTCACTAAATCCATGCATTGTTGTTGAGTCTACTATGCATAGAAAATCACGTTGATATTGATGCATTGAAGTTACACCATGATAGGTTTTGTATGTCAATATAATTTATTAAGTCTCATTGTAATCTAATGTAATGGATATTAATACTTGATTTTCTTGTTATGGTTGAAGGTTAAAATAGATAATCTGAATAATAACGAGCACGCGTTTGATGATATTATTTAAATGATATTGTTTATATGTGTATCCAATCCATATGATATTTTGACAATCCAACCATCATAGTCTTCGAGAATAGTATAGATATTAACGTGATTTGTTTGACATGATATAGTAAAATTATATGTTCACTACAAGTTTAGAACATTTATTTATAATAAATTTGAGGAACATTATTCATTGTAGTCGTCATGCATGCATTTTTATTTTTTTTTTATATTTTGGGAGAACATTTAATTTTCCTCGCTTTAATTTTTTTTTTAGTTCGTCATTGTAATTTGTTTTAATAAATTCGTTTGGTTTCTTTTTCACAAGTTTGTTTTCATCGTTGTTATTTATATTTTAACAATATTTTGGTAGAATAAACTAATTTATTGATGTACTAATATGTATTTATCGTTCTTAATAGTTACATAACTATGCCATCCCAGAAATACTCCTCCAAAGAATAGGAGAAACATATAGAAGACACCTCCAAATAGGAAGAAACATTTAAAATATGGAATTTCAGTAGGGTTTGTAATGAGTAAATACATACTCTCCAATATAAATCATTCAATATGACCTTGTAATGAAGGTTAGTGTGAATTTTAGTGAAGCTAGCCAAAATAGTCGTGATTCACTAAAATGCACGCATAAGTTTCATTTATTGGCCAATTTGAGTTATTCAAATAGGAGAGTTTGTATTTTGTAATTTTCCACATTTATATTTTTTCATGTTTTAATTTGAGCCTTGAAATTTTATGCTTCATATTTCCTTTGTGTCAATTTAATTTCATAAATTGTTGTACAATAAATCATCAATCTGAATGCTCATAATCTTATGAGGTGTTAGAAAAATACATGTGGGACTAGGTAAGAAAACTCAAAGCTATCCTTACTGCATTTGAAAGAACTTTGTTTTACAGGTCATTCCTAAATATCAAAATCAAGTGTATGAGTATGCTCTATTCTTTAATCAATCAATTGAAACCCTTTTGTTCAAATGCTGAGTGATCTAATTAGATTACTCATTAACTCAATTAATTCTTGTAGATTTATTAAATTGAAATATGAAAGAATTTGAAATTGCAATGTTAAAACAAGTCCAACAAATCTTGTGGTTGTAGATACTTTTTAGTTTCTTGAGATTCTTTTGTTAACAACACTAATATCACTGGTAATAAATAAATAAAGATTCTACCATAATTGTGTGTGCCCACTTGTTCTTCACGCTGGAAATCGAAAGCACCAACAAAGGTAGAAATAAATTGAAAGCATAAATGAATAAGAGTAAAATAATAATTTAATTATCGGTTTCGAGAAAACAATCAAGGGTATGAATTGAAATAACAAAAAACTTAACTACACAAATGAATCTATGAAATGAAAATTCTAACTAAACCTACATAAATAAAAATAAATACTCGGGGTATACAAGAGAGAGGAGGCCCTGCCTCTTCCATCACACTACAAGAAGACTACAATGTGATGATGGAAATTTTTAGCACAAGAGTCCTTTATTTCATCATCCAAACGTGATATCACAAAAAGATATTACAATCCTTGCACAATAAGAGTTTCAACTAGAATAATGATTATCCAGTCCAACCAATGACGCTTTAAAATGCTTGTTTGTCTCATATTTATGTTTACAACCCTCAAATTACCAAAAGAAAATGTTACAACTAGATATTCACCCTCTCAAGAAGAATATTGCACCACCATCATGTTGTTTGGAGTTTTTCTTAGTTAAGACAGGAGTAGTTGCGTTTTTCTAGTTTGATGACAAAGGAAGGGGGTTGGTTTTGCTTCATAATCATCATGGGAGATGTGGGGAATCTAACTTGGGAGTTTGTTCCACAAAATCAGATTAGTTTATGTCTAAACAAAGCATGTTGATTGTGGCTTTGAACAGATATCAACGCCTTGCTTGATGGTATTTGGGTCCACTTGAGCAACATGAAAGATGGAAAATGTTATTTCCAACAAAACCCATATGTCGGAATTTACCCATAGAAGGTGCAATCATCCAAAAAAAAGAAGAACTACAAGATTTCAGAAGAATTATGCTATTGGATTTTTGAAGATGACTTCTATCAAATTTATGAAGGTAACCATGACCGAATTTATGAAGGTTTCCGCTACCGAATTTATGAAAAATGACACAAGAATATCTAGACTTTTGTAAATAGTTAAGAAATCACAAAAGTTAACCTAGGGAACCATCAAAACATGGGAAAATAATAAAATCATGATCACGTATCTCATGAAGCTCGTCTAAAGTGGAAATGAACATTATGGGTGATATATGGTGAAATAAATAATAATTGCAAAAAGGATAAAGGAGAAACTAAATAATAATGAGTTAAATGGTCATCAAAAACATGTTAAAACCAAGGCTCAACATCCCCCCCATGCTCAAGTCTTTGCATGTCCTTATGCAACAAAGATATGGATGAACACTATCCAGATCATGATGTGTAGTCTTCGTTTCCCTGTGTGATTGTTTCTTGCCTTGTTTCTTCAGAATTATTTCTTTTTAATCTTCTTTTTCTTTTCTTTATACACATCTCTTTCTTTTCTCTTTTTTTAGTAAGGAAAGGAGGAACATGACTTAAGGATCTAACCAGGTTAGAATGTGGTTAACAAGATATTTTTTTTGTTCCTTATGATGTTTACAAGATGAGGGAAATTAGAATGATGTTTTTTCTATGGAATCAGACAATTATAATACTTGAGTGGAAAAGGCATGTCTTACCATGAAGTTACCCCAAATATATAATGATGTCAAAGGAAAAAGGGTAATGGTGGATGGAAAAAAAAATCAAAGGAGGTTATATGGAATGTGAAAGGGATAAGGGAGTAAGGTATGAAGGGAAAAAAATCTTCAAGAGTTCAATGTGCATGAATTTATAGGTTAGATGATTGCATAGATATAGAGATTGCTTACCCAAATACCTTTGTTGATACATGGTGATTTGGGAGAGACACATACTAAATATTTATCTGCATGATGTGAAAAGAAATATGTTGAAGATAAACTAACGGTGTTGGATTACTAAGAGGGGGGGTGAATCAATAATAAAGCAATTTAATCATTTTTAACCATAAAATGCAAGTGTTATATCAATGTAGCATTATCATCCAATAGTTGCAGAGTAAATAAATAATGAACAAATGAGCAATCATACACATACATAGTACACCATTTTTTATGTGGAAACCCAAAGAGGAATAAAACCACATAATTCTTTTTCTTATATGTCTTTAAGACTCAAATTCATTGGAAGCACCAACTTCCTTTGTTTTCCAGCTGCAACTAGAAGGAAGCTCCAACCCCCTAGTTTCTCAGGATACAACCTAAAGGAAGCTCCAAATCCCCAATTCTTTGGATAAAACCAGAAGGAGGATACAACCCCCTATGTTCTCTGGATACAACCGTAAGGTGGCTACAACCACCTGTCCTTGCTCCATCCAACCGCCCTGAGATATAAGTAGAATGATGGAACCAATGCCACACTATCACTGTGAGATATATTGATGTAAACTTGTACCAATCAACTTGAACCAAACAAACTGTAACAACCTGTACCAATAACCTGTGCCAACATGTACCTTAACCTATACCATAAACAAGTGCATCAACCATGCACCAAACCTATACAAAAAACCTCAACCAAAAGCCCTCATCAATTTCATCATCCAAATCTTATTAGTAACTCTGTAACAGACCTGGTGTATATGATCACATATCTACAAACCTTCCTTAACTTTAACAACTAGAGACTAGCATTTTCATCAAACTTTACTTTAGTCTCACATGACAAATTTTGGATCAGTGAACAAATCTAATTTGAAATAATCATAACTATGTACCCATAATGAATAAGGATATGAAAATAATATACAATTTTATTCAGTTCC
This sequence comes from Picea sitchensis, assembly GCA_010110895.2. Classification (NCBI taxonomy): domain Eukaryota; kingdom Viridiplantae; phylum Streptophyta; class Pinopsida; order Pinales; family Pinaceae; genus Picea; species Picea sitchensis. The sequence continues at coordinate 33,266 of SNQJ01S0101270.1, forward strand.
TTCTCTACAATTCCTCCAGGTTTCACTACTTGGAACCTCCTAGAAAAGGAGTTCTAGAAAAAATGGCATACCTTGTTGAATTATGGCTTATTCTAGAGAGCAAACTTGTAGAGCGAGCACCACACATAATATTTGTTGTATGGATATGAAAATGGTACACAAAATACTACAGACTGTACTCTAACCAATACATTTGTTCTTACTAAATTTGGATATGTTATGAAGAAGTTATGATGTTTTTACGTGAAACACCTGTTTTAGACTAGTTTGAGGACTAGCCACAAACCCTATTTTCCACTATGTGTAACTCCAAAAATAAAATGAACCAAAAGCTGAATTTTTTATCATAGCTACTTTGATATGTTTCCTCAACGGCCTCCATATTTCACGGTTTGAAGCATTATAGTAAAAACGTTATTGTAAAAATGGTGGGATGACCTGTAAATGACATACCTTCGAAAGCATCATTAGAAGAATTTATCGTCCCTTGAATTTCGGCCTTCTTTACTTCACCTTCCCTCTAAAATTCACCTTATATATCCTTTGGTTACCTCAATCACTTATATATTCAATATGATGAAGTGTGATTAAATGAGAGACCCTTGCCTCTTATTTATACTTTTATGTATCTTTCTCAAGGGGTTACCTTCTAACCATCTTAAACCACTTTCCTTATTTTAGGGCTAACCCACTTCTAACGACTTATCCACTTAGTAATTTCTCCATTAATTTTATTATTTAAATAATTTATTTTGTATCCACTTTGACTTATAGTAGTAAACTCATCCCACTTCCTTTATTATTTAAATACTTCTTCTTTAACCACTTTGACTACTTTGACCTTTGGGGCTTCCTAGATCTTCTTTGCAACCACTTTGACTACTTTGACCTTTTGGGGCTTCTAGATGACTCATGAGGGTTCTCCAACTTCACATGGCCATAACTCTATAACTATGAGGAGTTATGTGACGTCCCACATACCACCGGAAATGGCATGACATGTACTATCCATCTAGAATAGTATTACCTTCAAATATATTAAAAATCATACCATTATACATCAATCAAACTTGGGTCCATTACCCAAACCTTTGTGCTACTGGAATTTTCTACCGAACTTTCTTCAAGGGTTGACATCAGTGACAACCAACCCAAATAATTCTGGTAGAAATAGTGAGCGTGCTATTAGAAATATGAAAATAAAAATCTTCTACAAAAGAAATTGTATACCCTTTGTGTATGCTTAAAATAAGCGTGCTAATGCTGAATTCTGAATTCTGAAGAAGAGGGGATGATCCCCTAACGAATGTAAATGCAATGGGAAAAATGGATAGTTGTATAGATTAAAAAACATAGGTAATTGTCTCAAACTCTGTAATGAGTTAGTCTTCTACAAGGATAAAAACATTTCTACTGCAACTTCACATAAACTTTCTCTTTTTGAAACAAGATACCTTGCTTACTCCAATAGTCAATATGGCCTTTTTATTTTCAAAAGAAATCAAAAGGCTACAATAGTTGTACATAAAATGAAACCATAGAGTCTTCAATAGTTCCAAACCCGTGGTACAATTTTTTTCATGTAAATGAATGTGTCGAAGTCGAACATGAGAAACAATTGTTGGATTATTGGCCATTGATGTATTCCATTAACCACCACGAGACAACTCACCATTGATGACAATGAGTTTCAAGGTACTATAGTAAACTATGACAGGTATGAATAAATGAGTTGAAGTCGAGTTACCTGTATAGTTTGACAATTAGGAGACATTGGTGCATTCACACTATTGTCAGTAAGGAAAAATGCCATTAGTGCATGCAAGGACCTAGGTATTATAAAAATATCTATTCTTGAACCTAGATAATGTAACGACCCCGACCAATACGACATAAATCGACATACAACATGCAAATTTTTTTTTAAAAACAAGAGGGCAGTAACATCAACAATAAGTCATAGTGACACATTTTGATGAAATCATAATGAATAAATTTTCACGCAACACATAAATATAAAAAGCATAGTATATTATCACCTCAAACAACTTGACGCAACTTACTAGTATTTACTTAGATAAAGAATATAAATGACTACTCGTCCGTCCTACCTTGGAATGGTTAGGACCTCCAGGACACATAAGCAATTCTCAAGCCCAGGTTCCCATCGATTTTGACCATTTAAGGTCTCAAGGATGGTGACTGTTCTGAGGAACAAGGAGGTGTCTACATCCAACCAGACAAAACAAGTCCAAACCGACTAAGATAAATAGAAACATCAAGATCATCCAGGCACAACCAACATCTAACAACTGACATATGTAACATAAAATTCCATGGCGAGCAAGAAATGTGATATCAACAATCATTCGTTACAACAATCTTTCATGGCACGGGAATTAAATGATCAACAAACATTCATTAATCCTAACTCATAATTAACATGGTGCAAGAGTTATTATCTATCTCAGTCGTTTATTACATTAAGCCTCCATTTGCACAAGATTTTACTATCTTAACAATCATTTCTTACATTATGTTTTCATTTCTCAAGGAAATCCTCATTCATCCAAGATATATCCACATTACTAAATTCTACTTGTGAGAGTAAATAACTTTAAACAACACATGACAACTGAAATTAAGACACGCAAGTACATTTTGTTCCTAATCTAATCATGCGTCATTGTTTTTGCAACACACGTGGGTAATTAAAGTAATAAATAATTGAGCATCGACAATAGTCCATAAACCATTCAATATAATCATTTCCCAATCATAAATAAATCATCCATCACCTTAATTCCATTTGCGCAAGAAAATTAACAACTACACAATTATTCATTACGAAATATTCTAATGCAAGTCAACCATGTACTTCAAGAATATTTAGTAATACATTGTGAAATGCTGCGCACAGTTGTTTGTGGTTGACAAGTCAAAGTTATAAGAAAATTAAAAACATTAATTGTAAATAAAAGGAAAGAAATTGGGTTCCTCCTTTAGAGACTAGAACCTAAATTCCTTTGGATACCAACAATCACAAACATTCTCTATGTTACATTATATCTAAATTTTTCATGAACACTTAATAATTCGGGCAACCTTCAAAACTTAGTACATATAAGATGTTTTGAATTTTATTGGAGGACATTGAATCGACCTTCAACATGGTACCCATAATCCTTGCACCAAAAGTCTCATTGTGGCTATTTTAAGAGTGATGACCAAACCAATGCTTCAATTTACAAGACCATCATCGTTAGGTATAAATTATCCAAGTTTAAGGAATTTCTAATGAAAATAAAATCATCTTATGGTTATAAACATATGGATAGAGAGTTAAGGGGAAGTTGGTTTTAGGAACTATCTTTCAATGATAAGCCACTTAAATACTCTTAGGTTTAAATCATAGGAAGGTCTAGATAATAAAAATATAATCCTCATTTCTTGGTTGACTTTAATAAAGGTTGAAAAAGGAAAAATTTAGAACATCGGGCTCCTTGTAAGCTCATGCGCGATTTAACACAGATTCACAGTCTTGAGGTGCTTCAGATAAAATCAAAATTACATGCAATAAACTAATATGTACAATTATTGTTGCACTACAGGAAATAAGAATGTAGCTAATTAAAACTAATATGGATAGTCTTGAGGCACTTCAGATAAAGTAAAGCTTAAATACAATAAACTAATCTGTACAATTATTTCTGTGCTACAAGAAATAAGAATGCAGGTAATTAAAACTAATATGGACAGTCTTGATGTGCTTCATAAAAATATATAAGTAATTTAAAAACTATTATGGACAAGCATGATACAATTCATATAATAAAATATCGGTGAATGAAAACTCTTCTGGGCAAGTCTTTAGAAACATAGACAAAAATTAGCAAATGTTGAACTAAATACCATACACGTATAATTTCAATCTTAATGTAATTAACAGTTTTACTCGGAGTACTGTGACTCACAACGACGAATCCAAAGTGATCGTCTCGTGCTTGTGCTTCGTCCAGTTCTTGCTTGCTAATTGCTGAGACCTCACCTATACCTTCCAATCAACATTAGGGTTACTCTTCTCCCCCATGAGCCCCCAGAGCCGCAAAGGGTCCACGCACACAAACCAGAGAAGGCTAGATCCCGGCTCGCCTCGCAAAGTCAAACTACCACTCGTTATCCATGCTGGGTCTCCCAACTCCCACAAGAAAAATCAGTCAAGAGTAAAATCCGACAACATAACCTTACGCATAACAAATATGATCCATTCAACTACTCCACCATTTCTTTTATAGAGTTTTATTAGTGACTTGCTTCCAAAACCACACCAAATTATGTTTATTAAATACATTATTAGGAAAATTGTCCCCCGTACTCATGTCAATTGATCCCTTAATTGTAGCAGAAATTAAATTTGTCTATTTCCCTCACCCACCTAAAATCGTTCTTAAAAATGCTCCTCGATGTCCCTTTATGCCCTTACATTCCTTTTAATGACTGACGCCTTTCTTAAATCTTAGTTGAGCTAGAAATTAGAAAGATCTGGACCAGATTCCCTACTATGTTCCACATTCCTTTTGTGTTAAAGTTTCCCCCTTTTTGGTCTAAGTTCTAAATTAGCAGGTTTTGTACTTAGCCAACAATTAATCTTTTAAATAATTTAATCCTTCAAAATTGTTTCCTTTTTAAATTTTAATTTTCAAGACCTATTTAGACCTAGGCTTTAAATTCTTTTGGCTCAACAACAATTGTTTTTAAGAAAAAAATTATAATTATTAATCTTTACTCATGCAATCATTCATTTTAAGGATGATCAAGTCCTAAGGAGACATAGTTTTCTAGGGAATAGGTTCATTAAATCACCGATGTTAAAATCGCGACGTTCCCTTCAAGATGCACTACGTGCTCTAAGGGTGCCACTCTCATGTATTCATGTTTCATTAACACGACTTTCCCTTCAAGACGCACTACGTGCTCCAAGGGTGCCACTCGCCTTTTGACTGATTTTGGTAGACATCAAACGCCTTGAGTCAATACTCCGTTAGGTGACCTTGTGGGAGACTAAGGGCCTCTAAGGAATAAGGACGATTCCTTATTGCATGCCCCTTAGAATCATCGCGAGCGATTGTCACAGTATTCCCTCATGACATCATGGATCTCTCGAACTAGGTAAACGTTAACCTATAGTTCAATCCATGGAGGGAGTGCTAGTAGGTTGTGGTAGGGCTACTGCCACACCTCTCCCTCAATATCTATGGTTGTCATGCATGACCCCTTTACTCCAAATGTGAGTGTGGTTAGAAAAATATCGTCATCCTGCATCTATCAATGAAAACATGTCAGTGATCAAAAATCAACATCATAATATACCAGTCATATGTCACATATGCAATATAAAAAACAATCAAACCATAACAAACCACTCCCTGAATTGATCCAGAGTCTAAGGAGGTCCATCAATGTCATCGACATCCTCAATCGGTCCAGAGTACTAAACACTCAGGAAAATCCATTTAATAGCACCTGTCGATATAAATATAACAAAATAACATATCATTAGATCTACAACATCTCATAATCCATAATCAAAATAGTCAATCATGTAATGAACTGGATCACTTGCACACAAGTGTCCTAAAAAAATAAGTCCAATCAGGTGTGCGCAATAGCGAGATGTTACATACACCCCCTCTTGTTTTAAAATTCATCCAGAAGTTTGACAATATATAAGTGTCGAAATAAAGTATCTCACAATATCTATATGTCTAACCATCAAACAAAAATGGAAACTGTTGACGCATATCATATGTGTCCTCCCAGGTCGTCGAGTGGACTATAGTTGTCCCATTGGACCTTGACCTGATTGAATGTTTGATGTCATAGCTATCGAATGCGATGGTCTAGAATGCAGATTGGCTCCGTCGTGAGCACACCCTCGTTCGATACTTGCAAGGAAATAATGTCAATCAGATGTATAGGATCATGAACATAATGTCTCAAAACAGATACATGAAACAAATCCTGCATACACCTCAAAGAATCAGGAAGGGCTAGTCAATAGGCCATGAGCCCATTCCTTTCCACAACCTAGAAAGGTCCCACAAACCTAGGAGAGATTTTAGAACCCTTTCCAAACTTGATCGAACTCTCGTGCGGTTTTACCCACAAGAAGACTCGATCGCCAACCTCATAACTACAATTGACATGATGCACATCGACATAACTCTATTGTCGATCATGTGCTTCCTTGATCATTTGTCTTATTGTTTTAATTTTCTCTTCCATTTATTGGATCGCTCATGTTCCTACCAAGACCCTATCCTCAAGATGATCCCAACTCAATGGTGCCATCTTAATGGTGCTTTGGTAACTGTTGTTTTATGAAAACTCTACTAGTGTCAAGAAATCTTCCCAACGTTTATGTTTGTCCATCACGTACATACGCAACATATCCTCCAATATTTGGTTTGTTCATTCGGTTTTTCCATCTGTCTCCGGGTGATATGCGATACTAAAGTTAAGTTGGTTTCCCAAGGCCTCTTGGAAACTAGTCCAAAATTGTCTTGTAAACACCGATACTCGATCGTATATGATCCTCTTAGGCATGCCATGCAGCCTCACAATATCGCTGATGAAAACTATAGCTATGTTAGGTTCCTGATACATCATACGCACAGGGATAAAATGAGCACTGTTCATTAGATTGTCAACTACCACAAAAATCGAGTCATGCCTCCTTGTCGTCAGTGACAATCCAAAAATTAAATCCATTGAGATGACCTTCCATTTTGATTCTTGAATAGTGTGTGGCTATATTAATCCTGCCAGATGTCTATGTTAAGCCTTCACTTGCTTAAATTATAGACATATTTCCACGTAGTTGACTCTATCTTCCTTCATTCCTTTCCATAAGAATACGATTTTAAGGTCTGCCCCCATCTTCGTGACTCCTGGATGAGACATGTACACTTCTCTATGAGCTTCATTTAAGATCAAACTCCTCAACTCGTCATTTGGAGGTACGTAAATCTAATTATTATATCTCAATAATCCGTCATTGTCCACTGTAAATACCTCAAATTTTGGTACCATCATGGTGTTTTGTCTGATAACTTCCTTAAGCTCTTTATACCAGTCATCGTCGAGCTGTAAAGTTATAATCTTTTCACATAGATTCATCTGAAGAGGCATCACCGAAAATATGCGTGGTCTCTGACTCAACGCATCAACCACTCTTTTCACCATTCCTTTTATGCAGGTAATATATAAATTGTACTCTCTAAGTAATTCCGACCAATACCTTTGTCACACGTTCAAGTCGCTTTGCATAAAAATGTACTATAAACCACAGTGGTCCATTTTTAGTTTGAGTTTTTGTCCAATAAGGTAGTGTCTCCACACTCTCAGGGCATACATAATGGCTAACAACTCCAAGTCATGTGTCGCAAAGTTCTCCTCATGCCTTCTTAACTTTATCTATATGTAAGCGATCACTTGACCATCTTGCATCAAGAATATGCCTAAGCCTTCCTTGGATGCATCAGTGCATACCAAAAAGTACTCATCCATATCAGGGACTTTTAGTCTTGACACTGTCATCAACATCTCCTTGAGCCTTCAAAATGCTCCTGCACATTTCTTGGTCCAAAGAAACTTCTTTTTCTTCTTCTGCAATTCTGTAATCGAATTTTCTATCTTCGAAAAACCCTCGACGAACCATCTATATTACCTTTCTAAACCCATGAATCTACGCACTTCTGGGAAATTCGTCAGCACAGGACATTCCATAATAACATCAACCTTTGTTGGATCCACAACGATACCTTCGCTGGAGATGACATTCGCTAAATAATGAATCTTTGATTGATAAAACGAGAATTTCGACAGTTTCCCAAACAATTTGTTCTCTCGTAGACACTGTAGCACCAAACACAAGTGTTTTCCATGTTGTTCCATCAACTGAGAATATATCAAAATATCGTCAATGAATACTTGAACAAACTTGTCCAAGTATTCGTGGAACACCTGAGTCATCAAGCTCATGAATAAAACAATAAAACTCATAATGTCCAAACCTTGTCTTAAATGTGGTCTAAGGAATGTCTTCCTCCTTGATCTGTAACTGGTGATACCCTGATCTCAAGTCGATCTTCAAGAACATCGTTGTACCTTTCATCTGATCAAACAGATCAACTATCCTTGGCGACTGATACTGGTTCTTGATCGTTTCCTTTTTCAATTGACGATAGTTAATGCAGAGTCTCCATGACCCATCCTTCTTCTGTATGAAAATAACAGGTGCACCCCACGATGACACAATTGGAAGTATAAGTCCTAGGTCCAACAACTCTTTCAGTTGCATTTTTAACTCTTGTAACTTAGGGGTTGACATCTTATAAGGCATTCTTTCTATCGGTTCGATTCTTAGTTTTAGGTAGATGGTAAATTACAATTCCCTCTCACATGAAAACCCTGGTAACTCCTCTGGGAGTACGTCCACAAACTCTCATACTACCAGAAGGTTTTCTAGTCCTTCTGCCATGCCCTTTTCGTTTAACGCAAGGATTTCATATAGCTTGCATCCCTTGCTAATGCTCTTCCGTAGTTGTAGGGAAGAGATGAACCTTAGGGAAACTCCCTGGTTCATACCTACAATCACACGTCTTTGTCCCTCATCATCGAACAAACTCAATCATTTCATATTACAGTTGATTATCGCCTCATGTGATTCAAACCAGTCCATATTGATCACGACGTCATAGGATCCTAAGATCATGATGAACAATTTGGCCTTCTTACCAAAATCTTCTAGGTTAAGGAAACAAACCATAACCTTTCCTCCAATCTTTTGTTTGGCTCCCGAAGCCATTTCTACGAAGCTAAACTCATCTTGTTCGACTTCCTTTACCTTAATTCTTTTTAGGGCTGCACCAGAAATAAAGATCTTGGTAGCATCTAGATCTATCAAAATACTAAGGGTCTGATCAATGATGGTACCTGACGTCTCTAGCAAAGTAGAATGGTGCTCGACATGGCGGTTATTCACCGTTGCATGAATCTGATGGGCCTTTCCCAAATATCCTATGATAGTGAGTTTGGATGATCCATATTCTCTGGTCCTCTCAACTAGGTAGTCACGTTGGTAATGTGGCTATCCACATGTCCAACACCTGGTCTTTGATTCAGTACTCTTGGTCCCCGAAGTGGAAGATGACGTCCCACTAGCCTAAAACCCTCGTCTGTTTTGCTGAACAGGCCTGAACTGTTGTTGTTGTAGTCAACATTGTTGTTGATGTTGTGGTCCTCTATAGGGAGTCTGCAACTAAGGCGTCGGTCACCATGGTGTAGTGAATGTGGATCCTCTGATAGTGACTCGATACCCTAGTGGATGTCTAGTTGGTTTCTGATGCTACTGCACACTAGATTTTTTTTGTCCCATCGGTCTCACCAGAGCCCTGCTTTGACTCCCACTGATGAGCACCTCCTCAGCTATGAGGGCCTTCCAGACAACATCGTGCAATATTTAAGGCATCAAAATCCTCACTTTCGCATGAATCATGACATTAAGGTTGAACACAAAATTGTTGACCTTAAGCTTCTCAGTGTTTAGGTGTGGAGTATACCGAAGCAGCTCGATGAAATGAGCCTCGTAATGGGGCACCATACAACCACCCTGTCGCAAGGTGTTGAACTCATTGAGCTAACGCTCATTGAATTCCTTAGACATATACCTCTCCTGAAACTTCTCCTCGAACAATTCCCGTGACACGTCTTGGACGACCATGTTTAGTTGGGGCAGGAGCGTCTTCCAGCATAGAATACCGCTCCCCTTCAGCTGGAAGACCGCCATGCGAACCTTCATGTTGGAGGTATAGTTAGGAAGTGAAAAACACATCGCCATATTCTCCAACCATGCCTCAGTGGCTACACCATCCATGTCATCAAAGAAATCGAGAAACTTGACCTTCTCGAGTTCTTAGTGAACAATACCAGTATTGGCCGGGGTGCACGGTGGACCCTCAGGAGGTGTCGATGCCATAGTATCATCTCTATACAAATGGATGATCAGGGCCTCTGACATCCTCTGAAAGGATCAAATTAGCCTAACCACATATCCCGCAAATATATGTTCTCGTCCGACAATTTGTTCTTCTCCTTGGGGGTTAGACCCCTTGGGTGTGGAGGCTATTGGAGGTGTCACAACTCCTCCCCTAGCACCCCTTCGTATACCTCCGTGACATCCTCTAACCGTGATTACCTGCACGAATACAAATCAATTTCGTTAACTACATTTTATAATCAAGTGTCTAATCAATGGAAGTCATAATGAGCCCAAGTCGTGGATCGAACCAGGCTCTGATACCATATCTAACGACCCCGAACGATACGACACAAATTGACGTACAACAGGTACATTTTTCTTTTATTTTATTTTTTAAACAAGAGGACACTAATATCAACAATAAGTCATAATGACACAACTCAACGAAATCACAATGAATAAATTTTCACGTAACACATAAATATAAAAAAGAATAGGATATTAGCACCTCAAGCAGCCTGACACAACTTACTAGCATTTACTCAGACAAAGAGTATAAATGACTACCCGGCCGTCCTACCCTGCAATGCTTAGGACCTCCGGGACACATAAGCAACGCTCAAGCCTATTTTCCCATCGATTTTGATCATTTAAGGTGTCAAAGTCGATGACTGTTTTGAGGAACAGAGAGGTGTCTACATCCCACCTCACATAACAAGTCCAAGCCAACTAAGCTAAATAACAACATCAAGATCATCCAGGTGCAACCAACATCTAACAACTGACACATGTAACATAAACTTCCATGGCGAGCGAGAAATGTGATATCAACAATCATTCGTTAGAATAATCTTCATGGCGCAGGAATTAAATGATGAACAACCATTCATTAATCCTAACTCATAATTAACATGGTGCAAGATTTGTTATCTATCTCAGTTGTTTATTACATTAAGCCTTAATTTTCACAAGAGTTTACTATCTTAAAAACCATTTCTTACATTATGTTTTCATTTCGCAAGGAAATCCTCATTCATCCAACATATATCCACATTACTAAATGTTGCTCCCGAGATTAAACAACTTTAAACAGCACATGATAACTGAAATTAAGACATGCAAGTACATTAACTTCCTAATCTAATCAGGCGTCATCGTTTTTGCAATGCGCTCGGGTAATTAAAGTCATAAAAAATTAGGCTTCGGCAATAGTCCATAATCCATTCAATCTAATCATTTCCCAATCATAAAGCAATCACACATCACCTTAATTCTGTTCGTGCAAGAATATTAACAACTACACAATCATTCATTACGACATATTCTAATGCAATTCAACCATATACTTCGAAAATATTTAGTAATACATTCCGACATGCTATGCATAATCATTTGCGGTCGAGAAGTCAAAGTTATAAGAAAATTTAAAAAACCAGTTGTAAATAAAAAGCAATAAATTGGGTTCCTCCTTTAGAGACTAGAACCCAAATTCCTTTGGAGACCAACAATAACAAACATTCTCTATGTTTCATTATATCTTAAGTTTCATTATATCTAAAATTTTCATGAACACTTAATAATTCGGGGAACCTTCAAAGCTTAGTACATATAAGATGCTTTAGATTTTGTTGGAGGACATTGAATCGATGGTACCCATAATCCTTGCACCAAAAGTCTCATTGTGGCTATTTTAAGAGTGATGACCAAACCAATGTTTCAATTTACAACACCATCATCGTTAGGCACAAATTATCCAAGTTTAAGGAATTTCTAATAAAAATAAAATCATCTTATGGTTATAAACATATGGATAGAGAATTAAGGAAAAGTTGGTTTTAGGAACTATATTTCAATGATGAACCACTTAAATGCTCTTAGGTTTAAATGATAGGAAGGTCTAGATAATAAAAAGATAATCCTTGTTTCTTGGTTGACTTTAATAAAGGATTGATCAAACTCTATTCAACATACAACCATTAGGTGGAAGAACATTAACTGCCGAAAGCAAAACATGCTTATAGAAAAATTGCTCTTAAATTGAGAGTAACTTAAATGTAAAAGTTATCTGGAAGATAATTCCATCTGAGTTACATTTTAACTGAAAATATAAGACTTATTATTTTCTGAGGTTCAACAATAGGGTTGGTAAGGCAACATCCATGTCAAAAGAATACAACAAATTAAGCATCCATTGAGGCTCATCCGAAAAGGTTTACCCTCCGGGAGGAAGCGCTGACCAAGGCACCATATGTTTGTTGTAAATAAATAGAGATAAGCAACTGCGCAGTGGACAAGGGAGGAACACGCCTCTGGTAAAGTGAAGGCTCTTCTGGGTGAAGTCACCACCCATTACAAAATAATAATACAGTAACAAAATACTACTCCGGACAACTCCGTATGCACTATAGGGAAAAACACATGTAGTTAAAATTGATGAGGACAGTCTCGATGCGCTTGAGATAAAATAAAAATGACATGTAATAAACTAACATGTACAAATGTTGCTGCGCTACAGGAAATGAGAATTCAGGTAATTAAAACTAATATGGATAGTCTTGAGGTGCTTTAGATAAAATAAAACTTACATGCAATAAACTAATATGTACAATTATTGTTGCACTACATGAAATAAGAATGCAAGTAATTAAAACTAATATGGACAGTCTTGAGGCACTTCAGATAAAATAAAACTTACATGCAATAAACTAATATGTACAATTATTGTTGCGCTATAGGAATTAAGAATGCAGGTAAGAAAAACTAATATGTCAAGTCTTGATGAACTTGAAAAAATTATATAAGTATTTTTAAAAACTATTCTAGACAAGCATGATACAGTTCATATAATAAAATATCGGTGAATGAAAATTCTTCTGGGCAATTCTTTAGAAAAATAGACAAAAACTAGAAAATGATGAACTTAATACCGTACAAGTATAATTTCAATCTTAATGCAATTAATAATTTTACCCAGAGTACCGTGATCGATGACGATGAATCCAAAGTGGTTGTCCTGCGATTAAGCTTCGTCCAACTCCTTCTTGCTAACTGCCCAACCAATGCTAGGGGTACTTTTCTTCCCCCTAAGACGCAAAGGGGCCACACACACAAACCAAATAAGTCTACCTCCCAATTCGCCTAACAAGATCGAGCTACCACTCATTATCCAAGCTGGGTGTCCCGACTCCCACAAGAAAAAGTAGTCAAGAGTAAAATCTGACAGCATAACCTTACGCATATCAGACGTGATCCATTCGTCTCCTCCACCATTTAATTTATAGATTTTCATTAGTGACTTGTTGCCAAAACCACACCGAATTATTTTTATTAAATTTATTATTAGGAAATTTCTCCCGCGTACACATGTCACCTAATCCCTTAGTTGCACCAAAAATGTAATTAATTAAATATTTTAATTTTTCTATTTCCCTCACCCACCTAAAAGCATTCCTAAAAATGCTCCTCGATGTCCCTTTATCCCCTTACAATCCTTTTATTGACTGACGCCTTTCTTAAATCTTAGTTGAGTTTGATTTTAGAAAGTTCTCTAGACTAGATTCCCTACTATGTTCCACATTCCTTTTGTGTTAAAGTTTCCCCCTTGTTGGTCTAAGTTCTAAATTAGCAGTCTTTGTACTTATCCAACAATCAGTCTTTTACATAATTTAATCCTTAATTTTTTTTTCCTTTTTAAATTTTAATTTTAAAGACCTATTTAGACCTAGGCTTTAAATTCTTTAGTCTCAGCAAAAATTGTTTTTAAGGGGAAATTTATAATTATTAATATTTACTCATGCAATCATTCATTTTAAGGTTGATCAAATCCTAAGGAGACATAGTTTTCTAGGGACTATGTTCATTAACTCACCAGTGTTAAAATCGCGACGTGCCCTTCAAGACACACTACATGCTCCAAGGGTGTCACTCGCCTATATTCATGTTTCATTTACACGATGCGCCCTTCAAGACGCACTACATGCTCCAAGGGTGCCACTCACATTTTGACTGATTTTGGTAGACATCAAGCCCCTGGAGTCAATACTTCGTTAGGTGACCATGTGTGAGACTAAAGGCCTCTAAGGAATAAGGACCCTGCCTTATTGCACGCCCTTTAGAATGATCATGAGTGATTGTCATAGTATGCCCTCATGACATCGTGGATCTGTCGAACTAGGTAATCATTAACCTACAGTTTGAGCCACGACGAGAGTGCTAGTAGGTTGTGTATGTGATGCTTCCACACCTCTCCCTCAATATCTTTGTTTGTCTTGCATGATCCCTTTACTCCAAATGTGAGTCTGGTTAGCAAGATATCGTCAGCCTTCATCCATCAATGAAAACATGTCAACAATAAAAAATCAACATCATAATATACTAGTCATATGTCACATATGCAATATCAAAAACACTCAAACCATAATAGTACACTCCCTGACTCGATACAGAGTCCAAGGAGGTCCATTGATGCCATCGAAATCCTCAATCGGTCCAGAGTCCTGTAAACTCAAGAAAAACCAGTCAATATCACCTGTTGATATAAATATAACAAAATAACATATCATTAGATCCACAACATCGTATAATCCGTAATCGAAAAAGTCAATCATATATTGAACCAGATCACTTGTACACAAGTTTCCTCAAAGAAAAAGTCCAATCAATTGTGTGCAAGAGAAATATTTTACATACACCCCCTCTTGTTTTAAACTTCATCCCAAAGTTTGACAATATATAAGTGTCGAAATAAAGTATATCACAATATCTATATGTCTAACCATCAAACAAAAATGGAAACTGCTGATGCATATCATATGCGTCCTCCCAGGTTGTTGAGTGTAGACTATAGTTTTCCCATTGGACCTTGACCTAATTGACTATTTGATGTCATAGTTGTTGAATGCGATGGTACATAATGCGGATTGGATGCACCATGAGCACACCCTCATCTGATACCTGCATGGAACTCATGTCAATCACATGTGTAGGATCACTAACATAATGTCTCAAAACAGATACATGAAAAAAATCGTGCATACGCCTCAAAGAATCAGGAAAGGCTAGCTGATAGGCCATGGGCCCCTTCCATTACACAATCTTGAAAGGTCCCATAAAACTAGGAGAGAGTTTATCACCCTTTCCAAACTTGATCAAACTCTTGTGTGGTTTCACCTGCAAGAAGACTCGATCGCCAACATCATAACTACACTCGACACGATGCACATCGACATAATACTTTTGTCGATCCTGCGCTTCCTTGATCCTTTGCCTTGTTGTTTGAATTTTCTCTTCCATTTCTTGGATCGATTCTAATCCTACCAGGACCCTATCCTCAATCCAATGCCAACTCAAAGGCATATGACACGGTCGCTCGTAAAGAAACTCAAATGGTGCTATCTTAATGGTGCTTTGGTAACTGTTGTTGTACACAAACTCTACTAGTGGAAATAACTCTTGCCAATGTTTATGTTGGTCCATCATGTACATACGCAACATATCCTCCAATATTTGGTTTGGTCGTTCGATTTTCCCATCTGTCTTCGGGTGATATGCGATACTAAAGTTAAGTTGGGTTCCCAAGGCCTCTTGGAAACTAGTCCAAAATCATCCTGTAAACATCGATCCTCGATCATATATGATCCTCTTAGGCACACCATGCAGCCTGACAATATCACTGATGAAATCTCTAGCTATCTCAGGTTCCTGATACGTCATATGCATAGGGATAGAATGAGCACTCTTCGTCAGAGTGTCAACTACCAAAAACATCGAGTCGTGCCTCCTTGCCGTCAGCAACAACCCAACAATGAAATCCATCAATATGACCTCCCATTTAGATTCCATAATAGCGTGTGGCTGTAGTAATCATGCCAGATGTCTATGTTCAACCTTCACTTGCTAACATTCTAGACATCTTGCCACATAGTTGACTATGTCTACCTTCATTCCTTTCCAAAAGAATAAGGGTTTAAGGTCTGCCCTCATGTTCATGACTCTTAGATGAGTCATGTACGCTTTTCTATGAGATTCTTTTAAGATCAAACTCCTCAACTCATCATTGGCCAATACATAAATCCAATTATCATATCTCAATAATTCGTCGTTCTCCATTGTAAATCCCTCAAATTTTGGTACCATCATGGTGTTTTGTCCAATAAATTCCTTAACCTCTTTATACCAGTCATCGTCACGTTGTAAAGTTAGAATATTTTCACGTATATTCATCTGAAGAGGCATCATTGAAAATATGTGTGGTATCTGACTCAACAACACATCAACCACTCTGTTCACTATTCCTTTTATGTAGGTAATCTCGAAATCGTAGTCGCTAAGAAATTCCAACCAATTCCTTTGTCGCTCATTCAAGTCGCTTTGCATAAAAATGTGTTGTAAACCATAGTGGTCCATTTTTAGTTTGAATTTTCGTCCAATAAGGTAGTGTCTCCACATCCTCAGGGCATACACATTGGCTAACAACTCCAAGTCCTGCGTCACATATTTCTCCTCATGCCTTCTTAACTTTCTCGATATGTAAGCGATCACTCGATCATCTTGCATCAAGAATCTGCCTAAGACTTCCTTGGATGCAGCGATTCATACCAAGAATTCCTCATCCATATCATGGAATTTTATTATCGACGTTATCGTAAAAAACTCCTTGAGCCTTCAAAATGCTTCTACACGTTTCTCTGTCCAAACAAACTTCTTGTTCTTCTTCTGCAATTTCATAATCGGATTTTCTATCTTCGAAAAACCCTCGACGAACCATCGATAGTACTCCGCTAAATCCATGAAGCTACAAAATTCTTGGACATTCGTTGGCGTAGGCCATTCCATAATAGCCTCGACCTTTGATGGATCCACAACGATACCTTCACCGGAGATGACAGGCCTTAAATAATGAATATTCGATTGATAAAACAATCATTTCGATAGTTTCCCAAATAATATTTTCTCTCGTAGACACTGTCATACCAAACACAAGTGTTTGTCATGTTCTTCCATCGTCTGAGAATATATCAAAATATCGTCAATGAATACTTGAACAAACTTGTCCAAGTATTCACAGAAAAACCCATTCATCAAGCTCATGAATACCTAGGGGTGTTTGTTAGTTCAAATGGTAAAACAATAAACTCATAATGTCCAAACCTCATCTTAAATGCGGTCTTAGGAATGTCTTCCTCCTTGATCTGTAATTGGTGATACCCTAATCTCAGGTCGATATTCGAGAACATCATCGTGCCTTTCATCTAATAAAAAAGATCATCTATCCTTGGAAACAGATACTGGTTCTTGATCATTGCCTTGTTCAATTGATGGTATTCAATGCAGAGTCTCGATGACCCATCCTTCTTCTGTATGAAAATAATAGGCTCACCCCACGGTGACACAATTGGACGTATAAGTCCTAGGTCCAACAACTCCTTCAGTTGTGTTAATTCCCTGTAAATTTCTTAGAGGTTGTTAGGAAAGAAGAAATCTACGGGAGGTAACTTTATCCAACCACTTGGAAGCTGGGATCTAGCCCTACCAACTTTAGAGAGGGATCTCTCTATATGATTTAGATATGTTTCAAATTTAAAATATTAGGCTAGGTAAATAAAATATATTGGCTTTGTTGTTGTAGTGTTTGTCGGGTTGACTGAGATAGTTTACACATCCATTGGGCTATGGGGTTTGTACCATGAAAATAAAAATCTAAACCAGAAAACAAAGGAACCTTTCACAGGGCAAGATAATGTAATCGCTAGATTCTTTTAGTAGCATAAATGAGGAAATAGAAGAAAAGGTGAGAATGCCAGTTACAACAAAGAAGCAGTTAAGAATTTCTTTATCATAAAATAAGAAGATGAAACACTAAAATCTTTCAACGTGAGAAACATGGTATACAAAGATAAATCCTACAACATTCATTACCTTCAAAGATTAGATTTAGAAAACAGTGTGATAACTAAGCGAGAATAACATTAAACTTAGAAAGAAAAACATCACCAGTGAATACACACAAGAATCTTGTAAAACTGCCTCTTTTATTAATGGTAGATCTCTTGAAAGATATTACAGTCTGATATCTCACAGGGCGTAAAGATCAACCCTCAATACTTCGAAAAGTGAAGTATTTATAACCCAAAATTACAAAATATCCTATCATTAAAGATCAGGACGTAGTAAATCTATTTTTAGTCTAACTAACTAAACAAATTACAAGAATGTAGGAAACTGTTTGATGATGTGTCACAACTGCATGTTGTTTTCTGGGTGAATAGTTGGTGAGGCCTCTACATGACCTCATCTGACTGGATAGCTGACTGGGCTGGGACAACTCATCTGCTACTCGATCAGGTCACAAAGCTCTTCCCATCGAAGATGACTGGGAATGCTGACTTTGAGTAGCCTTCGGTAGACTTCATCCATTTCTGTGTACTTGGCGAAAGTAGACTTGGTGATGAAGATGTACCGGATCTCATGCTGAATGTTGATATCCAACTAAAGTGCATCTAGGAATGCCTTGCCAATGATGTTGCCTTGAATTCCTGAAAACTTCGAACTATCCTTAGCCACATCGGCCAGTCTCTTTTTGTAGTCTGGGAGTGTCATCAGTTTGTCGTTTATCACCTTCAGACCAGGAAGACCTTTCTTCTGTAGAGCTTCAATCTTACTGAAAAACATTTTTACCCCTTAGTCCATGGCTTGAACCTTTTCTTCCAGTTCTAGCATCAGTCCTCTCTTGGTCAAGACTCTCTTGACCTCAAGGATGGTCTCTGTTCTATCCTCAATTCTCAGCTCTTCCAACTCCTCTCTGGTTTTAGAATTCAAGAATTTGATGATTTCATTAGCCTAAGTGGGTATCTCTCCTAGTTATGATTTGATCTTCTCGATGGCTTGTTTGCTTCTCTGCATCAATTCATTTTGCTCAAACATAATCTGTATATTTGACCATATTTCGTTCATAGACTTGGTGATGTTTGTTCAGACACTTTCTTTGACTTCGACTAGTGTCTTACCTACCACTGTTTACTTCTGAAGCTGCTGCAACTCTTGTTTGAGCTGGTCTGACACCTATTTTTCCTTGGAGAAACTGGTTTGATAAGAATATTTGAGTTCCAGAAGGTTCTCAATCTCCTTTTTGAGCCTGCTAATCTCTGTCTCCTATAGGTTCATCTTTTCCATAGATTTGGCCAATTCAACAGTCTTTTCCTGAGACGTCAGTGGATTCGCTGATGGGACTTCTGCTAGTGATGTTGTTCTCACTCCTGAGAGTGGAACTGCACTCAATGGAATGACTTCCATGGGTTTCAACTCCTCCTTCTCTTTCACTAGCTTCTCCATCTCAGCTTCCACTTCCTTCCGTTGTGCATTCTGCTCCATGATCAGCTTAAGCATCTCATCTTTTCCTCCTTTTGTCTTTGCTATTTCCTTTTCCTGCGAGTCTACTATTGGTGGCACCTTCAATTGTTTTCTCAAAGATGCTATGTCTTTATTTTTCTTCTTGATCATCTCCTTGATTTCTTTCACATTCGAGGGGTTGTACCCGATCTTGAGGACCAGTTCCTCCAGAGTTTTGATCCTGTTATCCTTGACAAAGGATGATATTTTCTCCAACTTCAACTGTGTCTGGACGTTGTTCAGAGACACTTGTAACCTGGTGGCAGTAGTGGAAGCATGCGCTAGTGTGGAGAAAACCATTTCTCCCGTCTGCCTATGCAGATCCATTTGATCGGTAGGGCGCGCGTCCTTAGACTGGAATTCAAAAGTGGCCCTTTTTTAATTGGTCATTACCTTAGGGTCTAGTACCTGTGGTTGGAGGAATGCCATGTGCATTTTTCCCTTCTCTGGGTTGAACGTTGATAGCAACCTGTGTTGTGCAGATGACGTCTTCTTCTAGAATTGGGCGTATGTTCTACTGGTCAGAGTCTGATTCTTTTTCTTGATCAGATCGTATTTCTAAAAAATACTCTGCTTCAGACCTGTCTTTCCTAGCTGGTTGATCGGTGGAGTATCTATAGGATTCTTTGGTAACATTGTGGTTATAATCTGCTTGCCTCTTGTATTGAGGAGCGACCGATCTACCTCTGTCACTATGGTGGATGGAATTTCCTTTTCTCCAGATGGGTCAGGAGCCGGACTGGTTTTTGGTCTCTTGGTATGCAGTCGAAATTCTTCTAATGACACTTTAGTGACAGGAGGTGGCAAATCATGCCTAAGCCTTTTCTCCTTCAGATCCTGTGGTGTGGTTGTGTATGATACAGTGACCGGGGGGTCCTGTTGTTCTGTTTAAACCCAAGTGTTTGGTTCCCATCTTGTCTGGTTTGCAAATTTCTCTACCTCAGGCCTAGATTCATGGACATACGGGATATTCTTGTTTTTTATCCTCATCTCTGAAATGATCCCGCATGGATCGTAGTGCCTTGTGAAACTCATGAAGAATTTCATTTCCTTCAGCAACCTATCTGCTTCCTCCCTGGCACCTCGATTGTTGCAGATGAAATACCCAATCTTCCCTTTGATTCTGAGCTGTTGCTTTTTCTTTAAAGACACAAAATGAATATCATCCGAGTTTATCATCTTCCTTATGTATTCCAGAGAAACTTTTTTGACAGGTAAGTATTTGGGAAATT
The DNA here is from genome assembly GCA_010110895.2 of Picea sitchensis. NCBI lineage: Eukaryota > Viridiplantae > Streptophyta > Pinopsida > Pinales > Pinaceae > Picea > Picea sitchensis. The sequence continues at coordinate 53,927 of SNQJ01S0101270.1, forward strand.
TATATGGGGCCAACTCGCACCCATAGACTCTGATCTTAGTGTGGTTTTGGTACAAGTACCAATCACCAGTCTTTGTATGATCCGAGAGATGCAGGATCCTCTGAACTTCATCATTAATCCTGGGTTCGGGTCTGCTGCTGTGCATACTCACCACGGGGTGGTAGAACTGATCGATGAAATTCTTGAAACTAAATTCCATGGAGTAGTTATGTCTGAGCAAGGAAGTCCATGTGGTTACTGCTTGGGGTTTTCCATCTCCGTCCATCTTCTGCATAGAAAAAGCGAATTTGTCTTCTTGGAAGAAAACAAACAGGTATGCGAGTATTGAAGAATACTAGAACATGCCTTCTGTGGCGAAATTGACAAATTGCTCGTGAATATTGTTTGCCAGGAACGTGCTGAAGTCTAACTGTGTGGTAGGCTTCTCATCGATGGAGAAAATAGACAAAAATCCCAGAATGGGTTTATCTACACATTGATCTGAATAATAAGCCAACAAGGTACATAGGGACGTGATAACCTGGTTTCCTTTGGTTGAGAACATGGAGGAAAGATAAGGGGGATTTGTAGCTGGGAGTTGAGAAGATTGTGGAAGAAAAAGTTCAAATATTTGAGCTCTTTGAGGAAAAGTCATCTTTTGGTATAACTCTGTGAGGATTTCAAGGTTAAAAGGTGATACAGAGTCGGCTCAGGATATTTTCATCATTTGGTCGATGGTTTCTGGCGTGATGAGGAAGAGTGTTGGATCATGTTGTCATTGATGCCAATGGTTTGATTGATTGATGTCAAGTGATTGATTGATTTCAAAGGATTGATTGATTGATGATTTATGTAATATAATATGTATTTTCCTTGATGAGAATGCATAGATG
>SNQJ01S0101272.1:0-30751 GCA_010110895.2 Picea sitchensis
TCTTCCGTGAAAATTGTCCAAGTGACAAGTGATTTGCGAGAACAAAGCCATCGATACTATACAAATTGATTAGGTTCTAAATATAAAGAAGCAATTCGTACCTTTTGTGTATGTGGCACATCATGGAGATCAAAGAATTGCTCAATCTGAAGTATCCATGTGATTGGGTCCTTGCCATAAAACCTCCTCATATCAATCTTAGGAACGTGGTTGGTCTTCAAACCAATGTTGGAGTTTCTCCATTCTTGATTCACCTTCCTTGTGTCCTCATCATGAATTTCATGGGATGCATTTTCACTTTCAGGTGTCTTCTCTGTTACGAAACTTTTCAATACTTCCATGATCTCCCCTTTTAAACCATCCATCTTAGTATCCAACTTAGCTTCCATTGAATCCATCTTATCTTCCATTGAATCCATATTATTTTGTAGTTCATTTATGTCCCTACGCATTTCTTCACCTTCATCAAGAGTCCAAGTAGGATTTTCTGGAGGCTTAGTTGGTGTAGAAGTTCCCTTTTTTGGTGGCATGTTGGCCAAGTATCACTTTTGAACCTTAATTTTGAGGTGGTTATGCTAGACAATATTTGTTCTATTACATCTCCCAAGTTTCTGCCCTTCTGGGTATGAAACTTTATTTTATGTAGCTCTCTGATATTTCTTCTTTGCAATGCCACAGGTCTAATCAAAATTGGATGTGCCAAGTGGAATTTACGGTAACTTTCCCACAACTTGCTGATTTTTGTCCTTTCCAGGAGATCTCACTTATATAGAGTGCCCTGCACAAAATAATTTATATAAAATTCTGAAACTCACACTAAAAATACTATAGGCTGTCAATGATCCAATGAAACTAGTCCCACTCAATTTGGATACTCTAGGAAGAAGTTATGATTGTTTTACCTAGAACACCTTCTTGAGACTAGTCAATAGGACTAGTCAGATACCCTATCTTAGACAGGGTGTATATACAAATTTATTTTGAACCAGAAGCTGAAAGTTTTACCATAGATACCTTACTAAGTTCTGTAAATTTCCTCCAAATTTCAGGGTCTGAAACGTTACAGAAAATTGTTTATAGCGAAAATTCTGCAATGACTCATTTCACGATGATTTCAGAACCCTATCTTGTACAGGCTCTATCTTTGAAAGTATAATGCCTCAGGAGCTGAATTTTTAATCCAATGTACCTTGATCCGTCTACTAAATATTGTCCAAACCGTTTCTTCTGAAACATTTTAGAAAACAAGTTATAGCGAAAATTCCAAGGTGTCTCATATGTAGCAGCAAAACCCCAAGACCTTGAGCTCTGATACCATATGTTAAGAACCAAATACCAATATAGCATAGAAAAACCTCAGAAAAAGTACTCAACGCATTGAAAAAGAGATAATTTCAGATAATAAGCCTCTTCGAGGGGGAAACCTCCTTTTACCCCACTTAAATGTTCAAGTACAAGATGATTCAAAATGAAAATGTCTCCCTTGTATATATGGGAGACTAGGAGGTATAATTACAACTAATGGCCTAAAGCCAACATAAACAAAATAACATTACTAATATAATATGCCCCAATTAATGGGTAATGAGACAATATTAGGGCTTAACAGTGAGCCTGAGGGAAGAGAACCATGTGCAATCATTCAGATTGTAGAAATACCATACATAGAAGGAGAGGAAGAAAAATATCATTTTAGTCCTATAATAGAAGAGTTGGTAGGTCCTACTCAGATGGGATCCTGTGTCGATTCCATGATCTCGTGTGCATCACCTAGATCATAAATCACATTCGATTATTTGTCAAAAGCACTCATAGTTAGTAGGGGTGGACATAGTAGTTGTAGCTAGAGTAGTGGAAGAAATGTGCAAATTTAGAGTCAAACAACATCTCCTAGGGGAGGTACTACACAAAGAAACATGGTAGGGGTAGAAAACACCCTCAGAATTCCTCATTTCTAGGGAGTTGGGTCAGAGAACCGAGAACAATATCTATTTTTCTAGAAGACAATTTTGGCTCCAAAGTATGTCCAGGATGAGGATGTAAAGATTGCATAGTTGGAAAATTTTTTTACAGGTCATGCATTAGTCCAATACATGAAACTGCAGAGTACCATTCCTACGGGAAAATCAAGGACTTTAGCAAAAATTAGACAAGCATTGTTGAAAGACTTCAAGAATCCAATGTCTGAGTCACCGTACATTACAGAGTTGAAGGAAATCAAATAGGTGCAGACTAGATCAATCTGAGATTATGACCAATGCTTTAAGGATCTGATGGGTATACTAACATTCCTGATCTCTGATAAACAACTCCAAGAATGATTTATTGCAGGAATTTTCCACACATTCGCAGGTTGTTGATTCAACAAAAGGTTGTGTTGCATCCTAAAGCTTTGGAGATTGCAATGAAATTCAAATCATCCCTTATAAGAGATAGTGGAGGGATGGCGCAAGTATAGGTGCAGTTAGATTCCTTGACAATTAAATTGGAAGAAATTACAAAAGGGAAGGAGAAACGGGAACAAGCCTAGTTTACCAAGTGTAGAATTGAAGGCCACCACAAGGATGAATGCCCAACATTTGTGAAGTATTTGGTGGATGGAGCACCGAATACATTACTAGGAGGGGGATCTTGTGAAATGTGTAAAAAATGGGGACATCATCCAACTGAGTGTCCATTACTACAGAAATATTGGAGTACACCAAGGAACTTATTTTGCAACTTATGCAAGTCAGTCGGACATGAAGAGAAGGATTATTGTGCATTCAATTTGATGAGAGAGTGCACTTCAAATATGTACATGATTCAGGAGGATAATGTTGCAAAAGAAGGAGGTGGTCCATAGTTTAATAATTAGAGAGGATTTAATCTAGGAAACAAAGGAAATTTTTCCAGAGGTCGAGGTAGAGGAAATTTTGGCAAAGGTAGAGGACCGATAATATGTTACTATTGTAATCAACTAGGACACTTATCTCGTGATTTCTTGAACCCTTTTACAACATGCACATACTATATATCATTGGACCACATGACAAAATATTTTCCTCAACTACTCGCAAAGTGGTAGGCAAGAGGAAATCATAACCAAAACCCAAATCATAATGTACATAAATTATCAGCCAAAAAATGCAATGAAGGACCTAGAATAGCAGTTGTTATGCATGGAGGAATTAGAACACAGGATTATGCGATGAATGGAGGGAAGCAGGATGAGAAATGGGTAAGGAAATAAACAGGACCTATGACAACATTCAACCCTCAAAAAGAAAAGGAAATGTATCAGAGGGAAATAAAAGGGATATTAGGACCAGATTGGGTAGCATCAACATCATTTGTGCCTCATGTCTGTGATTGCACTATGCCAGAAAATCAACTTAGGAAGGTAAGTACTCTACGAGAGTTCCTAAAAAGTTGTGTAAAGTTAATGAAAGATGAAACTACATTGAATGCATTATATTAAATGATTGATCATTGCATGCAATAAAGGGAAATTCCTATTGTGCAAAGGGTGGTGAATCATGAACTATACAGAAAGAGGACCATCAAAGATTTCAGATTAAGTGCACATATTGGGGACTATGATATGGATATTTTTATCTTGGACTTGGGGTCTGATGTGAATGTGTTACCAAAGAAGACCTGGGATATTATGGGGAAACCCAAGTTAATCTAGTCTCTTGTTAAATTAAGGTTGTGAAACCATCACAAGATAGTACCAATTGGTCGATTGATAGGAGTACCTGTGAATATAGATGGAGTGCACAGTGTAACGAACTTTGAAGTCATTGAGATCGTGGATGATAGTCAAACTTATCCAACACTAATGGGACTTGAATGGGAATTTGATAATCAATAAATTATTAATCTGAAGAGGATGGAAATGATATTTGAGGTAGGAGACTTAAAGGCCACCACACCATTGGATCCAACGGAAGGGAAGAGGTACATAGATCCAACAAGAGGGAATGAAATTGACAACTTGTATAACATGAATACATGGATGAATGATTATGTTAACCCCACTACAGATGGTGTGCTAAGTTGGAAAAGTATTAGTTCATGTGCATCATATTCATAGGAAGGTATAGAACATTGACAACAAAGGATGCATGAAGTATCAACTAGACGATGTGCATTCCTAACTTGATCATTGCGCTCAATTGGAACGAAGTTATGTGATCCACCCAAGTATGATGGATTGACTGAAATAAACTCGTTTGTAAAGGAATTTGAGTTGTAGGTCCCTGAAAAAAAAAAGGATATTCGCACTAGATATTGTCCTAAAATCTACTCCAACCAGGTGGTGGGCTGCACATAAATATGGGATGGAAGAATGGTCACAATGTCGGAGACTAATGCACGTGAGATTTGGTACCGATTTAGAGAATATTGCACAGAAGTATGTAGGGATAAATGACCCAACAGATCATGTTGAGAAGTGCAGAACTATATGGAGTTCAGTACCAAAGAAGGAATGGATGCACAAATTTATACATATCCTGGATACAATTCCAAAGAACTGGTATCTGGAGATGGAAATGTGCAGAGAAACAACAAGATGGGATGAGTTGGTTCAAAAGTTCAAGGTAAATTTTAATTTTGAACAAGAATCTTCACTAGTAGATGCAACCTTATAGGTCATTCAAACCAATATCTTCTCAGAAGAAGGGTCGATGGAGGTAGTACCCATGTGCAGTACACACAAAGCTTTTATGACTGTCCATGAATTACTGGAGTGTTACAATGTCGCTAAAGAAGAACACGATGAGGAATATCCAAGGAATGTGCAAGTACACAAAACTAAGGGAGAGGGTGCAGTAGAAGGGCCAAAGATTGAATTTGTTGTGTATACACAACCGATAAAGATGTGGAAGGTAAACATTAGGACGATAAAGAACCCAAAGTTTTCACAGATAGGAGATTATTGGAGTGATGAAATTGTGGATAAGATTGTAGATTTATTGTGCAAGTATCAGGATCTATTCCCAACTACATTCTCAGAAATGAAGGGGATAGTTGAGGAATTAGGCGAGATGAAGATGTCTTTGAAACCAGGTGCTAAACCAGTGTGATAAAGACCCTACAGGTTAAATGTGAAGTACAAAGAGAAGGTGCAAGAATAAATAGATAGGATTATGGGTGCTGAGATCATTGAACCGATGGTGGAATCAAAGTGGATACGTCCAATGGTAGTATAATATAAGAAAATAGAAGGAATTAGGATTTGCATAGATCTGAGGAAGTTGAATGATGCATTTCTACATGATCCATTTCCAACATCATTCATAAATGAGGTACTATAGAATATAGGAGGGAAGGGGGCTTATTCTTTCACAGATGGATACTCAAGGTATCATCGGATCAAAATTGCATAGGAAGACAAGTATAAGACTACTTCTGCGACATAGTGGGGAAGTTATCAATACACATTGTTTCCCTTTGGACTAAAGAATGCACCTGCAGTTTTTTCAAGAGTTGTGGTTGAAACTTTTAAGGAATTCATTCATAAGTTCTTTGAAGTATACTTAGATGATTGGTCTGTTTTTATTTGGATCACATAGAATTACTCCTTTTAATGTTGTATAGGTTTATACAATGTCAAATTTGGCTAAATTTGAAGAAGTGTATTTTTTGCGCACCTTTTGGAATTTTGTTAGGCCATGTGGTATGTAAGCAGGCCTTATTAGTGGATCCTGCCAAGATTGCAGTAATTCTGGAGTTACAACCACCTACATCAGTCAGACAACTGAGGGAAACTCTAATTCACATAGGATATTACGGGAATTTTATCAAAGGTTATGCGTAGATTACAACACCTATGGAGAAGTTGTTGAAGAAGGAATCAAAATTCCAATGGAATGAGGTCTGTCATAAGTGTTTGGACACCTTAAAACATAAATTAGTGACTGCACTGATTTTGATCTTTTTAGATTGGAGCAAGGAATTCCATGTTCATGGAGATGTGTCATCCATATCTTTGGGCGCAATACTCTTTCAACCAGGGGAAGGAGACACAGATCACTAAATTTCTTTTGGAAGTAGGAATTTATCCATAGCAAAGAATAATTATACCACCACAGAATGAGAAGGATTGGAAATGGTATATGCACTGCTGAAGTTTCAACATTATTTATTGGGTTCTCACTTTAATATGTATACAGACCATTCTACACTAAAATATTGAGTGAATAAGCCAGTGTTGGGGGGGAGAATATGCAAGTGGTTACTAATGTCTCAGGAATACTATTTTGAGGTTGTTGTGAAATCAAGGATGTTGAATGCAAGACCGGATCACTTATCCCACATACTATCAGGAGAAGATGCATGGAATCTAGATGACATCTTGTTGGATGCATAGTGATTTGTAGTTAAGATGGTAGATGACTACTTTGCATACATCGTACAATTTCTAAATATAGGAATGACCTTGTCACACATGATAGTTGCACAGAAGAAACAATTAGTGGTTAAAGCAACAAACTATCATCTCATTGTAGGGAACTTATACAAGTTAGGTGTATATGGAATATTGAGATGATGCATGTTGGAGCATGAAAGGCCTATGACACTCATAGAAGCACATGAAGGGATTGTAGGAGGACACTACGTAGGTAAATAAACTGCATAGAAGTTCTTGTGTATAAGGCTCTGGTGGCCCACACTCCATAAGGATGCTAAAGAATACTATCAGGCATGTGATGTATGTCAAAGTGTGGGAAATCCATCCAGAGGGGATGAAATTCCTTTTTACCCACAGGTTACGCTGCAAGCATTTGATAAATGGGAAAAAGACTTTGTGGGGCCAATCAACCCATCAACAAGAATATCAAGAGAGAGGTACATAATCACTGGGATAGAGTGTTTGAAAATATGGGAAGAAGAAGCACCATTCATAGACTGAACTGCGAAGACTGCTACATGGTTTCTATTTGACAATGTAGTCACATGATTTGGATGTTCGTGCATATTACTGAGAAATCAAGGAACACACTTCATGAATAAGACAATTATAGCATTGACTGAGGAATTTCAAATTCATCACCAAAAGAGTATGCCGTATCACCCTCGAGATTATGGGACAGTAGAATCTTTTAATAAAATTTTCGATAATGCTTTGACAAAGATGTACAACGTAGGGAGAGATGATTGGGACTTAAGGGTTCCTATAGTTTTGTGGGCATATAGGACTACAAGAAAGAAGTTGATAGGGTAGACAACTTTTAGGTTGGTCTATGGACAAGAAGAAATGATGTTGATGGATTTTATTCTATCGATCCTATACCTTGCAATGCTCACTAATATTTCAGATTCTGGCACAGTAGAGGAGAGATTATCACAATTAGTACAACTTGAGGAAGATTGGTTTGTCACAGGATTCCACTAGCAAGTTTAGAAGGAAATGAAAAAGGCATGGCATGATAGACATATTAAATATAAAAAGTTTCAAGTGGGGGACTTAGTATTACTATACGACAGTAAGTTCATGCAACATCCAAGAAAGTTTCAAATGCATTGGTTAGGACTATACGTGATTCAACATGTGACAGAGGTAGGTGTTGTGCAATTGGAAACATTGAGTGGAGAATCCCTAGGAGGAATGGTGAATGGAAGTTGGTTGAAACTCTATAGAGATGGATGACCGTCTACACATTAATCCGAGCTTCCCAAAACGACATGTATTATTGGTTTGGTGTTTTGACTTTTTTTTTAATGGCCAAATCCTTTTTTTATGCAAAAATTATATATTCTATGCTCTCATTTATCCATTTTAAAGGTATTATCAAGCTTTATACATCAATTCGCCATGGAATCGCACAAGGTATGTATAATCATCATTTTTGAAATGGTTTTATGATTAATTCATCTCAGTTAATTGATTATGAAGATCTAACGTTCTAGTTTGCTTGTAACAGGTCGCAATTGCGATATGATCCTCCATCCAGTCCCTCGTCCTACACTCCATCCAACACTTGATCCGACACTCCATTCGACATTCGATATGACACTCAGAGTGCATAGGAGCTGGCGGTTAGCACATTAGAGGCCTTTGATGGAAGAATCAGAGATATGGGTTTTATGCACACTCGTGCCCTCCAGCTATGGAGCTCGACGCATCTAGAATTGGGTAGTTGCAGTGGCCTCTAAGTGGAGTGCACAAGACTATTAAGGAAGATGCTTCTATTAAAACAAATTTAACGAACTTACTATTTTTAGGGAGAGTCGACCCTTCTAGTGGTTGACCTCTCAAGCTTTGTAATAATCTATAAATATCATTGTCTATGCCACAAAGAGGACATGAATTTTATTATTTGCACAAACATTATCTCCATTTTGATGTATACTCTATTTTTATGATCAATGCCAATGTTGCATTATCTTAGTGACTACGTTTTCCTATTGAAGTGTTTGCACGACCTTCTGGGGGGCCCACCAGTGGTATGGGTGATTGTTTATACTAGTATATATTTTGATTTATATAGTTTCCTTTCATACTTTTTAGATTTCAAAATTGCTTATTTACTGTGTATATCTTTTAATTTCAAATTGCTTGCTCATTGTGTGTATCTTTTTGTTTTCAGATCGCTTGTCTAATTCACCTTCCTGTATATCTTCTCTTATTTGTAGATCACTTTCTGAATTGTGTATGTCACAGAGTATGTGTGGACATCCATGGTTGTGTGTTGATATTTAGACTCCTAACATTTTGTTTGCAGGTTGTAGAAGATATCTAATTATACCATCATGTCTTTTTCTCCCTAGCTGTAAATTACTCTGCAGAGTAATAATTTAGATAGTGTTTATTTATCAGGTTGTAATTTCAAATACTCTCTGTAGGTTTTCTTATTTTCTAATTTTTATTTTAGCATCAACATGATAGGATAAAAATGGATTTTGAATTATGATCTTCAATAGCATCTTAGTTAATTTTAAGTATGATCTTTAATGGTAGCTTAGTTAACTTTAGGTTATGATTTTTAATGAAATCCTAGTTATGAATTTGAGTTATGATTTCTAATTAGCATTAGTCAAGAGTTTGTAGGTTTGCACATAGTATTTTCATTTTCATCTTAGTTATGAATTTGAATTAGGATTTCTGATTAAGTGCTAATTATGAGTTTATAGCTTTGCTTGAGTTAGTGATTTTGAATCGAGTATTTTCTAGCAGTTGTGTGATAGAGTGAATGATTAGTGTTGAATCCCTTCTGCACAATGTTTAAATATCATATGGATTCCAAGAACATTTAGTATTTCTATTATGATGTCAAAACTTTCTATAGACTGCCTTATCCAGACTTTACATTTCTCTGTAGAAGTTAGCATTGAGTTAACACCACTTGAACTATCATTAGTAGTTAGATGCCATCGTGATGTCATTCACCATTGAAGACAAAATCATCAAATTTGAATACTTTCATAACACTCTTGCTTTTAGTTAAGTAGATTAATGTTTGTTCTTTCCGAGATACAGAAATAGTTGTGAGTTTTACTTTAAGACTGGTTCTTATCGAATAGTTTTGATAGATTAATTGTTTACTTGCTTGTTCATTCAAAGGTAGATAGATCAAATAACTCAGAAGTAATTTACTTGTTTGATTTTTTAAAAAGAGATTGAATAGATTAAATAGCTTTGAAATATATTACTTGTTCTTTGCTTGTTAAAATGGTCTGTGTCTAGATTGTTTTGGGCTACTTGCAGTCAAATAGTTCATAGGTGTTGGATCATGTTGTCATTGATGTGAATGGTTTGATTATTTTGGATGTTGGATCATGTTGTCATTGATGCCAATGGTTTTATTATTTGGGAATTGTTGGATCATATGTTGATGTAAATGGTTTGGTTTCATTGATGTCATTGGATTGATTTCAATGGTGATTGATTGATGATTGATGAACAGTGAATATGCATTGATATGAGAATGATAGATGTCAGAGCAATTGATAAAGATGGATCATTGATATGATGCCTTGATGAGAATGATAGATGTCCAGTGGAAACCAATTGATAAAGATGGATTATTGATATGATTCCATGAGAATGTTAGATGTCCAAGTGGAAACCAATTGATAAAAGATGGATCATTGATATGATGCATTGATGGAGATGGATCAATGGAGTAGATCGATACATAATACATAGTTGATATATATGATCTGATGTTGAATTGATGCAAAGATGAATCATTATTATCTTATCATGGTTGATAAGGTGCTTTCTACAAAATGGATGAACTCCACAGTGGTCCCCTTTTGGTGAAATCCCTCAGGAGAAGACACTTTGTGGGTAAGAGAACCCATTGATTGTGGAATAATGAATGAAGATCAATGAAGTTGTTGGTGAAACTATCCTAGATGGATATTAGTGCTTGTCATGCCATTTTACGTGGTATCACGAATGTCACATAACTCCTCACGGTTTTGACAGTTATGGCCTTACGAAATTAAAGGACCCCCATATGATGGCTTGAATCCCTATAAGGTCAAAAGAAGTCAAAGCGCTTGAAAAGAAGAAATCATTGTTAAATGATAAAGTAAGTAATAAAAATCAAGAAAAGATTATTTAAATGATAAAATGAGCAAAATCAGAAGGAACTATTTAAATGATAAAGTATTGGAGAACTTTCACATTCATGGAAAGTGGTTAACCCTAAAATAAATAAAATAGGTTAAGTGAACTAGAAATGAGTTAAGTAACCTAAAATGGGTTTAAGTGACCTAGAAGATGAAAACCTAAAATAAGCTAGGACCTCTTGTAAAATGTACATTTGAAAATAATCCTTTTGTGTGGATCAATGGAGAGCTTCTTGGTAATATATTTTGGAGTGTTGATGTAGAGCTTCTTGTGAGGGCTTCTTGTGAGAGCATCCTATTTGTGTGGATCTCTTGAGCATAGTGAATTCAGGAAAGTGAGAGGAGAGGATCTTATGAATATCAAAGTTTTGGCAATGTTAGTGATCTTGATGGAAAAAGTCTCAAATTCACAGAAAACCCTATTTTCACAAAGTCCTGTAATTTGTCATTATTATAGGGTGCATGTACACCTTGAGGATGGCTATGTATAGGAATTAGTGTACACGCGAGATGGCTATGTAAAGGGAGCATAGAGTGGATAAAATCATGGATATATGTGTTGAGCTTGGCACAAGCTCTTGGATGATGAGGTAGGTTCAAGATATGTATTCTATGGCCTCAAATCTATCGAGACATTGAGTATGGTTACATTATTATTTGATGGATACTATTGTTTGATGTTGTGAATTCTTAGGGGTATTTTGTATGGCTTCTATGATGTAGCTCAATTTGGTTGATTTGGTTGATGGAGTATGAGCAACACTCTTGTGATTCGATAGTGACATGATTGCTATGGTATACTAGTTATTTATACATGATTGAAGATATCATTCATATTGATTTGTTAAGGAGAATGAGCAAGCTATTGGAAAGATTGAATGTGTTGACTAAGATGTAATAAAGTATTTTGGACGATGGAAAACGAAGAAAATTGATTCTGCGAGGTTGCAGAGGATGCAGGCATATAAAGAAAAGCAAAACCCCTTAGTTGCCAATAAACTTGTTGCAATTATACGGCCACATGCACACCTACAGTAGTGATGCAGGCACATGCACATGGACCTCTACGATAGGTTAATTACTGTTGATAGATTGACATCATTGAGGATTGTTGCCTCATCTCATTTGATGTTGAGGGTGTAATATGAATCTTGCATTATAGAGTAGGTACTCTTCTGAGTTGTACTCTATTCAGTTGTTGATAAACCCCCAAGTTGTAGTCCGTACTAAAAGGAAAATTGTACATACATCTTGTGTTATTGCAAAGTGATGACTTGTTGATATATTGTTGATATATGTTGTGAATACATCTAGCTTGGTCATAAATAGCGGCCAATAGAGTATGGAGAAATAAATGTTGAATGCTAGTGGTGATTTTTGTGCAAGAAGTTTTGGAAAAAAAGGCCCCATTCACCCCACCTTCTAAGTGTGGTAGGTGTGTTCAACAATTGGAATCGAGAGAAGGCCTTCACTACAAACCTTAACAAGCGATAAAGATCCATAGACACAAAATGGATGATGAAGTTACAATCCTTGATGAGAAAACTATTCTACTTGGACAATAGAGATGAGAATGTATTTGAGGACAATGGGAGTAGATATTTGGAAAGCCATGCGGTGGATATGTTCCGTTGAAAAAACAAGTCTTTCTAGTAGCTCAAAGGGAAGGAAGAAGAATGATGCCAGCTCTCAGACAATTCTTAGTGGACTCTCTGACCCTCTCAAAAGGAGCATGGGACAATGCACTTCCGTAAAGGATCTATATTTCATAAAGCTAGAGGAGACATATCAAAACAAGGAAGAAGAAGAAATTGAAGACCCCTCCATCAAGATCATCAAGGTAATCATCAAAATCTCTTGAATGCATTATTTTTAAATGTGATTTTGAAAACATTTCAAGTGAATAAAGAATCAAGTAATAATAGCACAAAGGAAAATCTTGAGACATTTCAAATGAAAGAAAAGAATTATGTGTTGATGTTGTCAGAAAGGAAGAAAGTGAAGATACTTCAAATGAATGTAAAGAACACTCAAAAGGTGCAATGATGATGATTTTTCTCTATAGGTGAAGAAGAATATGTAGATACAGTTTGTTTAAAGTTTGATGACATTTATCCCATGAAAAGGAATAAGGAAATCTATTAAAACTTCAAAGGAAATTGGTTTATATAGATATAAGTGATCATTATTATATGAATATATCTTTTGGATAACACTAAAGTTTCTTAGGACAAAGTCTAAGGCACATTGAAGTTAAAAGAAATGGTCAAGGATCAAGAAGAGAGAAAGAAGACTCTATTAGAAGAAAAGGAAAAGATTATCTTAAGACTAAACCGAAAAGAAGATATGAATGTAGATGATGATGTTAGCAAAAGTTTTGAAACCATTGTTCATCTCAAGACTCAAATTGAAGAAGCCAAAGATAGGAACTATTGAAGATCAAATAAATGAAAGGAAGAGTCATGTTTTAAATTAGAAGTTGAAATTGTTGACCTTAGAAAGAGGTGGAAAAGTCAAAACTCTTCAGAATTCTTGAATAGCTCAAGAATCTTGGATGAGATCCCGGAATAAAGACCATCATAACGATAAATCTCGGTCTTGGATACAAGAGAATATATAAACATGTTGAGAGAAAGCACCTCAGCATGAGGTAAGTCCATCAAAGAAAGGAAGACAATGTTGCAAAACAACCATCTACACAAAGAAATGAAAATTTCAAAAGAACAAAACAGAAGACATCAAGAATACATTCTTGGGACACCAAAGAAAAGGTATGAAAGTATTTTTCATGGGAATTGTTATTCATGTGTAATGGATATGGTCACAAAGACTTTTAATGTAGATCTTATGAAAAGATATAATGGAAGATCTACATAACACCATGGTTGGTGATGTGATAAAGTAGGACACATTGCTATTCATTGTAACTCCATGAGATGCTATTTGTGGTGGTTGTACAAATCCCATGAGTGATGGAACACAATAAGAAAGTCCATGATAGGGACTTCACATAGCATATTAGAAAGAAGGAATGAAATAGAAAAGGGAGACATCTTTGAAAATATGGATACTAGAGCTCAAATACAAGAAGGGTCATCTGAAGTCAGGTAAGAAGGCAGATAGCCAGGATAAAGAATGAAGGTGAAGAGAGTAAAGGTGTCATTTACTAAGGCTGTCCCAGTGTAGTGGTGATGACCAGTGTACATGAGTCTTGTATGAATATAGGTCGTACACCGCTCAGTGTGCGGCCGGACCCATGTGTATGTTCAAGCCTTGGTAAAAGGCAATGCACATGGCTTGAGTTTGATGTGATGGTATAAAACTTTATTGCAGGGTCTGACATTGTCATTCTTGGGGTTTGACACTATTGTTACCCGAGTTTTCATGTTGAGATCACACAATAGTATAATAAAAATAAATATTGGGTGCATGGCACTAACTCATTAGTATGGATTGATGTTGATCTCTTGGGATTAATCATTTTGTGATGATAATGGTGGTGTATATTTAGTATATCTTATGATGTATTGGTAGAGGCATATGTGATTATCATCTTGCATGCATTTTTTTCATATGGATCAAGCTACATGTTGAGACATATGATTGGATGGTGGCACATGTTTATGGAGGACTTAGCATACATGTATGGGACTGATTATCTTTGGTATTAGTGCATATTAGTAATATATGATATTACTTGATTTTCACAACATTGGTATTTCGATACATGATTGTGACACTTGGTAATATCATGAGTGATATGATACATTATTTGGCATGTTAGTAGATGCACATAGCTTTGACATATTGGTTGATGCACATGTTTGGCATATTGGTAGATGCACATGTTGGCATATGGTGGATACATTTCATGGATGATATCTTTTAGCACATTTTTTATGTACATGGTTGATGTACATGGGTGAGTATGCATGGTGGGCACATTTTGGTACATGATGCACTTGGTGGATATATTGTTCATGATTCTCTATTTCATTGTTGACATATATATTTTTTCATGATGAATGGTATAATGATTTGATACATGGTAGGTCCAGGATCTGACATATGGTAGAATATTATTCATCTTCCAGAGAATGGAGCCTTACCCTTAGGAGTCATTCTTCTTCCTGTTCAGGAGGAGGTATTTATTTAAGATACATACACAAAGAAAAGAGACCTATATTTGAAGAAAGAACAAAGAGTCATAATTCCCGGTATGTTAGATGTATTTTTAGAAATTACATCATATTGATATCCCTTGTTAAAGGGGAGAGATATTTAGTGGCAACAATATAGGGGGAGCAACCCCAAATAGAAAGATACCTTTGACATTGATGTCAAAGGGAGGAATAATCTACATGTGATGTATGTCTATTGATGGGAGAGATGATGTGGAGAGATATTGTCTATTGATGGGAGAGATTGATGTGGAGAGATAGTCACATTGACTATTGATGAAGAGCATGCCTTGTCTACATGTTGACATCAAGAATTGGTAATTGGAGTTGACATCAATGTTGGTATTGCCATCAATGCCCAAGGGGGAGATTGTTGGATCATGTTGTCATTGATGCCAATGGTTTGATTATTTGGTAGATTGTTGGATCATACGTCATTGATGCAAATGGTTTGGTTTGATTGATGTCAATTAATTGATTGATTCATGATTGATGAACAATGAATATGCATTGATGAGAATGATAGATGTACAACACATAGTTATAGAATTGCTTGAAGCTCATTAATTGAAGGTTTCTTTACATAGAATTTGTTGTTTAAATAGATTTTAAAATTCATCTCTTTAAAAAGTAGAATTGTAAATTAAAAAGAGTGTCAATCCCTAGGGTAAGCTATCACCTTAGCTAGACAATATTTCCATTAGATTTTATTTCTGCTTGGGCTCATACTGTGCCACAACTCTAAGTTTACTTACCCCGAGTTGACAATTTAATTGAGGGAATTAGTACATATAGAATACCCATCATTTTTGGCATCGTTGCCGGGGAGTTGTCTCAAGGTAGAAAATAGTTAGGAAGTAGATCATTTCTGAACATTAGCACTAGTTTGGTGGTGGGGGAAATTTAAGACGAGAGGTAAGAACCCATGCATTTTTATAGCAAGTTCCCCCAAACCCAATTGTAGTTTTTATTTGTTTATTTCTTTCATGAACAAACCTAGGGACCCACAGGGAAGATACATCAAAATCAAACCAAAACTTCTGATCAAGGTTCCTTCTAACCTTTTTGGAGGAAGGAACACTCTACCCATAAACTCCGTAGAACAATACCAGAAAATAGGGGTTATCTCAACTCAAAGAGCCAAAGAAGTCTGTAAAGAGACCAAAAATGGGGACACCATAGAGCAAAAAATTGAAACATCAACAATAGTGGGATATGAGGCAATACCACTCGAGCCTTCATCACAACCAGCCAACACAACCTTTTCCTTTTCACCACCCTCAAGGGACTCTAAATTTGTAGACATCATTGACCATGAATAGGTGAATGCTCTTTTTGGTAGTTTGGCCAATATAATTTTATCCCAAATTGAAACAACAACTTTGGCACCAATAGTTTCAATAGGCTCGAGTAAAGTCCCAGACATCCAAATAGTAGATAAATCTTCCCATCGAAGGGATACCCTTCCTAGAAAAGAACCTTGGGACACTTTGTTATCTTCAAGGATAAAACCATTCATGTATTCTCTCTTTGGGAATCATATTATTATGGATGATCAGGAGGATCACAACCATGTGATACACGATGAGGGAGAAGAAGTTGGAAACCAAACACAAACCACCTTTGGGTTTCCAATTTTGGATACCACACAAAATGTCAACATGAAGAACATTCCACTCTCTACACTGCCCACCTTTTATGGTAAAAGTAGTGAAGACTCAAATACCTTCCTATTTGATTTTGATATTTTCTGTAGAAGCTACAACTGCTTGTAAGATGCCTAGAAATTAAAACTTTTTCCTACCATGCTCAAGGATTCTGCACTAAGATGGTTCATGGGGTTAGGAGAGTCCAATATTAGGTCTTTGGAAGACATGAAAGCTATATTTCTTAAAAAATACCAATACTACTGCAAGTCTAAGGATTCTCGTAATGATATTTTTAAAATTCAATAGTTAGAGGACGAGAGTCTCGAGGATTACATGGAACAATTTTCTTATACCTCACATAAATAGAAATACCATGGCCTTCTAGATGATCCAGTCAAGACACTTTTCCTTAAAGGAATTTTGGAAGGATATATAGAGACACTTAACCTGATGGAATCGGGTGACATCTCCCATAAACCATTTACTGAAATATGTGAAATGTGTAGAAATTACTCGAGGAGTAGAGACAAAACTGGGAAGAGTGTTCAGGATCCTTATAGTAGAAACCTAAAAACAGTTAGTTCAGGTGGTATTACAAGGGTAGAGATAGGAAAACTATTGGAGAACTTCAGAACTGATATCCTAAGTACAATAGGTTCCCAACTGGACACCCTAAAGATTAAGAATAAACAGGAGGATGAGAATGCAACAATGTGCATATTCTGTCCAAGGTGTAGGAGGAAGCATTCCTCAAGGGAGTGACCATTAGACAACATTTCAGTTTATGGCTTCTGCACTGAAGACCACCCAATTGAAAAATTCCCATCACTACCCATTTTACTAGCCATTTAGAGAAGTGGGGATCTTGGGGAATCTTCTTATGCACCTAGGAGTCCATGACAACTTAGAAGTAAGCCTAATTACTGAGATATACCACCTCAAGTTCCACCTTATTATGAACAACCACAATAGTGGAACTCACCAAATTGGAAAAAATGGTCTCCACAGTATGATTCACACCACCCTTGGCTACAAGGAGGGAGAAGAGGGCATACCCAAGAAAACACTTAGGCTCCACCTGTTCCTATTCCCACTCATCCTTACCCATAGTTTCCACCAAACATCCAACAACATTTGTCAAGTTTTGTTCCTCCACCTTTACCTCCTATTCCACAACAACCCTAGCAATACCAAAATACAAGCTCCCTAAGACCTACATTATTACCAGCACAACCAGTTCCTAACCTGAATAAAAGACCAACTCAACCTCTTCACAATGTTGAGTTGCAAACCTTCCTGACATATGTTATTTCTCATGTTCCATTACATGAGATTTAACTAAGGTTGGGAAAAGTTCTGGATAGACAAAGGCCTTCAGTAGTCATCCAGGAAGAGATGAAACTCCCAAACAACCCACATATGACACTAAGTGGGAAGATGTTATCATTCCTAAATACCAAGAACCAAAGCTTCCCCAAAGTGAATCTTCATATATTACAAAATCCCCTTCTTATCCAGAAATATTAGCAATTGAGAAACCAACAATTCGACCAGAATTTGACATTTTAAATGAATTAAAGAATATCTGTGTCAAAATCTCCCTGTTACAAGCCATAAAATACATTCCAATTTATAGTAAGGTGGTCAAAAAATTTTGTATCAAGAAACCAGGTAGGAAAAACAAAGACCCTCCAACAATACATTTGACAGGAGAATTGTCTGAATACATATCAAAACAACCTAGGGTCACAAAGTATGAAAACCCATGGAACCCTGTAGTAACAATAACCATTAATAAGGTTCCCATTGAAAATACTCTCATAGACCTAGGGAAATCCATTAATGTTATGACTATTACTACCTTGGAGGAATTACAGTTGAAACCCCTTCTTAGACCTACCCCAACTATTTTGGAATTAGTAGATAAGACAAAAGTTATACCTGAAGGAATATTTTATGATATCATAGTTACATTATCCTCATGGGAATATCCAGTATACTTTCTTTTCATTCATTCAAAGGATCCTACTAAATGGAATCTCACTATCTTGGAAAGACCTTGGTTGGCCACTACCAATGCATTTATTGGCTGTAGAGAAGGTGAGATGACTATCTCTAATGGACTTTCTATACATAAGCTTACCATATACCCACCATCTAAACCTATTATGGAGAATCTATGGTGGTTTGAATTTCCATATGAGAATGAGAATTGGGAAGAACCTGTGCTGCCAAGTGATCATTCCTGGGCACTTCGGGAGAAAACAATGAAAAATGTGCTAAATCAATTTATTTCTGCTATCATGTGTGTTGCTTTTCCACAATCTTTTCCCCAATTTAAGTACATGTTTGGTGAATAATTTCAGGAACAGTTGGACCCATCAACTTTTTCTTCGACATCTTTTATTTTTGAGATAGATGAATCTGCCACATCTTATACCATTCCTTATGAGATTAGTCCTTGTAAATTCCTACATATAAATTCCGGACTAGATGCAGATCAACAAGAACAATTAGTAATTGTCCTTAAAGACCAATCATGGGCATTCTCCCGGGAATATACCGATATGAAGGGTATACACCCGGACACATGCATTCATCACATATATACCTAGGAAGAAGTAACACCTATTAGGAAACCCTAGAGAAGGATGAATCCAAAACTAAATGATATAATAAAAGAAGAAATACAAAATCTATTGAATGTTGGTTTTATTTATCCAATCTTTGAAAGTAAATGGGTATCCCTGCTTGTAGTGGTTCCAAATAAAGTAATCATAAAATGGAGAATTTGTGTCAACTTCCGGGAAGTTAATAAGGCCACTCTTAAAGATTATTTTCCTCTTCCCTTCATTGAACAAGTCTTCGATACCTTGTCAGGGAAGCAATACTCTTCCTTCCTAGATGGATATGGAGGATACAACCAAATTCTCATAGCACCCAAGGATCAGGACAAGACTACTTTCACTTGTCCTTGGGGCACCTTTTCCTATAGGGTCTTACCATTTGGTTTGTGTAATGCTCCTGCCACATTTCAATGAGAAGAATTAGGGATATTTGTTGACCTCATTCATGACTATGTGGAAGTGTATATATACGATTTTACAGTATATGGAAATACTTATCAGGAATCCCTAGATAATCGAAAGAAAGTCCTTATCATATGTCAAGAAATGAATCTATCCTTAAGTCATGAAAAATATAAAATGTTGTTGACTGAAGGAGTAGTCTTAGGGCATCACGTTTCATCTGAAGGGATTAAAGTGGATCCTGCTAAGATTGAGGTAATCGTCAAACTTCCACCTACAAAGACTCAAAAACAGGTAAGAAGCTTTCTTGGACATACCAAATACTACAGATAATTTATTGAGAATTTTACAAAGATTGTTGCACCCATGTTTGGATTGCTTACAAAAGATGTTGATTTTATTTGGATTGACTAGTGTCAAATTGCCTTTGAAACTCTAAAAGATACATTATTTGTGGCACCAGTTCTTAGGGGACCCAATTGGGCCCTGTCATTTCACATATCCACTGATGCCTCTGATACTGCAATAGGAGGACTATTATAAAAAAAATAAAACTAACGGCCCTATGCCATTTATTTTGTAAGAACTTGTTCGTTACCAAGTTAAACTATACAGTTACCGAAAACAAATTCTTGGATGTTTTCCATGCCATCAATAAATTTCTCCATTATATCACAGGATACGATGTATTTGTACATACATATCACTCTTCCATTAGATTTCTCATGAATAAACCCATCACCAATGGTCGAGTAACTAGGTGGCTTATGTTATTACAAGAGTTCAATATCATCGTCCTTGACCGACCTGGAAAAGAGAACTTAATAGCTGATTTTATTTCAAGCATTAATCATGAGGGTGATAATATTCCCGTTGATGATATTTTTCCAGGTGAACATCTCTTTTCCCTCTCCGTAAATACCCCATGGTTTGCAAACATGGAAAATTATTTGGCTACTAGGAAGTTACCATCTCATTTTTCACCTCATGAAAAGCATCGAATTATCATGCAAAGTGATAAATATTCCTAGGTTGGTCATGACCTTTTTCATATTGGACCAGACTTGATTATTCATAAATGTGTTCGAGAATGTGAGATACCAAAAATCCTACGAAGTTGTCATGATGGACCATGTGGTGGCCATTTTTCCGGCAAATGTACAACATATAAGGTTTTACATTTAGGTTACTATTGGCCTAGAATTTTTAAGGATGATGCCAAATATGTGAGGATTTGTGATAGCTTTCAAAGGATAGGAAGACCCAGATCAGCTGATGAAATTCCCTTACGTGCCCAAGTTATGATAGAAACTTTTGAGAAACGGTCCCTTGATTTTGTAGGACCAATTTCACCCATGTCTCGTAAGAAGAATTATATTTTGGTTTGTACAGATTATGTCACCAAGTGGGTAGAGGAAAACTCCTTATTTAGGGATACCGAAAAATCTGTTGTTGAATTCATTTATGAAGACATCTTTACCTGCTTTGGTGTTCCACATGAGATTGTTACAGACTAGGGCACACAATTCACTTCTAATCTGATGAAGTAATTAACAGATAAATATGGGATCAAGCATTGTAAGTATTCTCCATATCACCCACAAGCTAATGGTCAAGTAGAGTCAACAAACAAAGTTTTGGAAAATATCTTAACCAAAACTGTCCAATTACACCATAGGGATGATAGACTTCCAGAGGCTTTGTGGGCATATCACACCACTTGGAGAAATACCACTGGGCATACCCCATACAAACTAGTTTATGGAAAACAAGTACTTCTACCAATTGAATTCCAAGTAAGGAATTTTAGTATTGTTGCACAATTGGGATTAGACCTAGATGAGGCACAAAAACAACGATCCCTATAATTGAACAAATTAGATGAGATTAGACAAGATTCTATCCAACAGACAATGTTAATGCAAAACCAAAGGAGCAAGTGGCATGACACATTTATTAAGAAGAAACAATTTCAATCTGGTGATTGGGCTTTATTGTTTGATTCCCTATTCAAAAATTTTAAAGGCAAACTTACCACTCGATGGTTGGGTCCTTATGAGATATTTACCATGTATGATAATGGAGTTGTTAATATAAAAACAATTGATGGTGGACAAGTCTCTTTCATAGTGAATGGACACCGACTTAAAATTTACAACAAACCCATTTCCAAAGAAGAGTTTCTACAGGTCATGTCAACCTTCAAGGAATTGTCCTTAGTGGATGGGAAAGTTTCTTCTCCCTCCCCCTGATCTTGAAACTTTTTCTAAATTCTGTTTGTACATATGTAAATAATTTAAAGTGTGTTTTTGTTGATAAACAATTTTAGATATATCTGCAGGTATTTATTTCACCACAAGTGGAAAACTTCAAGGAGAAAAAAAGGGAAGTAATTTACTTCGGAAAAAGATGTTGCTATATTTGAACTCTGTTGTTTGCTTAAGAATAAATTGAATAATGAATTTTTATTATGATTAGAAATTTCTTTTTGTGAATTAGCCATTTTTACAATATTTCTATCATCCTTTCTTTCAAGGCATCTTTAATGGATTTTTCTCATAACCTCCACCACTAGAGGATATAAGGAAGTGACACCTTGTCTTATCAAACCTAGAGGTTACTCGTACAATTTTTCCAAGAACCCTGAGTGGGCGAGTAAAGTATATTTATGAAGGAGTAGCAAGAAGGTATGATTAGTAGTTAGCCATGGAAACATCAATATAACTTTTAAAAAAGAGGAAAGTGAGTAGGGCCTGGAGATACCTTTTTGTTATTTTCCAATGGTACCATCCACTACACACTAAAAATGCTTGATTATACCATATATTTAGATAGACTACGTCCACTTAAGTATCCCTTACATAAGGATAATCTATAAGGAATACATAAAGAAGAGTCATCCTATAACTTAAATACCATCCCAGTCCTAAATAAAAAATTTCAGAGTTGCCTCCCCATCTTCTTGCAAAAAACAATCTTTATACAAAAATATTAAAAGATAGTGGACCAGTCTCTGTTGTAAAAAGGTGTAAGAGGCTAACCCGTTGGGATACTGAAAAGGTCTGCTGGCAGCGAGTACTAGCCTATGGTATGAAGAGGTAAGCCCGTAGGAGTACTGAACAAGATTGATCGTAGCAGGGCATTCTACCTAGCGGGGGTGATGATCTGACAAACAATAAATAAAATTCCTAAAACTTAAAACTTGTCCTTATGTACGACATTACTTGTAGGAAAATATGAAAATAAGTATGCATGGTTAAGAAAAGGTAAATGAACTCCATCAATTTCCATTGGGAACCAACTTTAAGACAATCCTAAGACTCTCTCTCCTACCTCTTCTTAACTATATGTATGATGGTTTGTCCTACAGGTGGTGCCATATTTTAACTGTCTTATCAGACTAATGTGTGAAATTTATATCTACACTTGGAAAACTGTAAATCTTAGGATATTGGGAGAATTTACTAGTTCCTTATATATTTGATTGTGATGTGTCACAATATTGAGGAGTGGGGGAGGGGTGTCCCGAGTTGACAAATAAGAACTGCCATCTATATTCCGATCCATGAGAAGAGGAAGTAGAATCTGTGTCAAAAATTCTGTCATATTGTTTTTATGATATCCTGGGATATTATATCAACAATTGTTTGTATTGGTATGCTAAATTATATATTGTTGACATCACTGTGTGTGTTATAAGCTTGGTGTGCATTTTTATGTTTATATAATGGAAGACTTCTTAACTGGTTCCTTGTGACTATTACAAATCAATAACAAACTGCTAAATGCTCACTATCGTCTGTATTACATGCCTATGAAAAGATGAACAAGTTGTTTTATATTATTACAGATCGATGATAAGGAAAACAACAATGGATAATCCTATTCAAATTCATCCTATCCATGCTCCATGCTCCTGTTCACCATGACTACCAGAAATTGTCCAAGTTGAGTGCTATGGGTGAACATCCATTATGATGGGAATAATTTCGACTTACACAGGAGGACCAGATGGAGTGCTATCTAGAGGACCATATGGAGTGCCATCTAGAAGATCGAATGAAGTGCCATATGCTAGATTAGGTGAGGTATTTATATACTATAAATGATCACGATCGCATGCATGAATGATCGTTTGAATTAATTACACCCATTGCAATGGTAAGTTAGACGTATTGAATGGTATATTTTTCAAAATTCAAGTTGGTAATCGAATTAAACTTTTAAATGCATTTTTATGATCAAATGTCCAAGTTGAAGACTTGGACATTAATCTAATTCTCACATGATTTCATTTTCCTCCAAAGTACACACCATTCAAAATTCAAACACAACACAAGTATGGTTACACATGCAAATTGTGTATGATGAATTCACCCACGAATTCAACCGTTTCCACCACAATTGCATTAAAAAATGGGTACTCTGCCCCAATTACCATTTCTCTCATCCTTTGTTTGTTGTGTCGCGCTCACCCTCTGACCGATTTCTTTCTCCTTCTCATTCCTTTCTCTTTAACCATGCCCAACTGCTATGAACCATCCTCCTACACCGAGCTACTAACCATTATAGAATTCATAGAGTGTAGAGAGATCTTCCTTCGTGCAGGGTGGGGACCATTCTTGTCCAGTCTACAGGGACATGATGATGGCGTCTCACTCAAATTCACTCTTGGGTTCGATGGGCGACTGGCTCATGTAGGGTATCTGGTCTTCTTGGTCTCTGAGGAATTTATTTCCTTAGCCATGAAATTTCCATGGGTTTGGGATCAATGGTTCAAACACCATCAATTACCACATCCAAGCTATAACAGAGTGTTCAATCCTGAATTTCAAAATGTTTATGGATCTAAAGGGTACTCAAAAGAATGGATTAAAGATGAATTGATTAACTCCCTGATCTTAATTACCAGGCTCATCACTTGTGAAGGTAGGTACTATGTTTTTAAAGATTGTCATTTTCGTCTATTAGCCCATTTTCAATTTAATAAACCCCTAAATTTTCCTTTCTACTTCCTGAAAAGCCTTGAGAAAATTTCTTCCCAAGTCCATAAAATTTTGGCCAATCCTCATAATAGTTTATTCCACCATGACCTCATTAAATTTCTTTTTATATATGAATTGAAAAAATAGAGCAAGACATGGGATGATTTCCTCTACCAATTCTTAAAACCCATATCATAGTTAAGACAAGAAAGAGATCAGTCAATTCAGGATTTGTCACCCCACCTAAGCCTCATTCTCCAAAAAATCCAAATCCTCCAAATCAGACTCTCTCCCTATCTAATAAAAAGGCCAAAAAAATTATTGATTCCCCCGCAGCCTCGTCTGGTAAGAAAATAAAAAATCCCACTGATAATTCCCCATTTCCTTCAACACCTATTTATTCTCAACCTAAGAAGCTACAAGATGCATTCCATCAAGATTTTCCTTCGGTTCCTACAAAGCGAAGAGGAGATAATCAATTCAAGGGGGAATCCTTTCGAAGAAGCACCCGAAGTATAATTGGCAAGCCCAATACAAAACCTCCAAGCACTTCGGATCCTATTCAATTGTTTTTTGATCATGAGAGCCCCCATAAAAGACTCAAAGAATTTTTTGCAAAGGAGTATAAGCCCTATAAAGAGGTCAAATATGAACCTATTACACCAAGTCTCTCTCACAAAAACACCGTTAATCCTTCCTCCTAGATGCCTACACTGTCTTCTAAAGTTGATATACCTTCTACATCCATAAAGGAACCCAAGCCTTCTTCTCTTGAGCCATCTGATCACACCCCAGTTATTGAGAAATTGCAACAAGAAAATGCTCAGTTGCTTCAACAATTTGCAGAACGAAAAACTATGGATAGGAATTTGCATCATGGCAATGTTGTCTTGCAAGAAAAAGTGAACTCTCTTCAGCGATTGGTTGATGAGATGACCACCACCAATCACATTCTCCAAGTGCAATTGAAACATCATAAAATGCCTAAGACAAAGTTCCCAAAGAAAGAGGGAGAAGCTTCTAAAGCCAATCCACCCCTCCTTCATGAGTATAGTTATGTTGAGTGATCCATTTTTGTTTGTAGAGGGACCTGCAAATCCTTAGGCCTGGGAGAAATGTTGGTTTTGTGTTTTGAATTTTTTTTAATGGCCAAATCCTTTTTGTATGCAACCATTATATATTTTATGCTCTCATTTAGCCATTTTAAAGGTATTATCAATCTTTATACATCAATTCTCCATGGAATCTCACAAGGTATGTATAATCATCATTTTTGCAATGGTTTTATGATTAATTTATCTTAGTTAATTTATTATGAAGATCTAACATTCTGGTTTTCTTGCAACAGGCCGAAATCGTGATCCAATCCTCCATCCAGTCCCTCGTCTGACACTCCATCCAACACTTGATCCAACAAACGATATGACACTCAATATGGCACTTGGAGCATATAGGAGCTGGCAGTTAGCACATCGATGGCCTTTGATGGACGAATCAAAGATATGGGTTTTATGCCCACTCATTCCCTCTAGCTATGGAGCTCAATGCATCTAGGATTGGGTAGTTGCAGCACCCACTAAGTGGAGCGCACAAGACTGTTAAGGAATATGCTTCTATTAAAACAAATTTAATGAACTTACTATTTTTAGAGAGAGTCGAACCTTCCAGTGGTCAACCTCTCAAGCTATGTAATAATCTATAAATATCGTTGTCTATGCCACGAAGAGGACATGAATTTTATTATTTGCACAGATATTATCTCCATTTTGTTGTATACTCTATTTTTATGATCAATGTCAATTCTTTGTTCGCTTAGTGACTGTGATTTCTTGTTGAAGTGTTTCCACGACCTTCTAGGGGGACCACCAGTGGTCTGGGTGATTGTTTATACCAATATATATTTTCATTTATATAGTTTCCTTTCATACTTTTTAGATTTCGAAATTACTTATTTACTGTGTATATTTTTTAATTTCAAATTCCTTGCTCACTGTGTGTATCTTTTTTATTTTCAGATCGCTTGTCTAATTAACCTCCCTGTATATATTCTCTTATTTGCAGATCACTTTCCGAATTGTGTATGTCACAGAGCATGTGTGGATGTCCATGATTGTGTGTTGATATTTAGACTCCTAACATTTTGTTTGCAAGTTGTAGAAGCTATCTAATTATATTGTCATGTCGTTTTCTCCCTAGCTGTAAATTACTCTTCAGAGTACTACTTTAGATGGTGTTTATTTATCAAGTTGTAATTTCAAATACTCTCTGTAGGTTTTCTTATTTGCTAATTTTTCTTTTAGCATCAACATGGTAGGATATAAATGGATTTTGAATTATGATCTTCAGTAGCATCTTAGTTGATTTTAAGTATGATCTTTAATGGTAGCTTAGTTAACTTTAGGTTATGATTTTTAATGAAATCCTAGTTATGAATTTGAGTTATGATTTCTAATTCGCATCAGTCAAGAGTTTGTAGGTTTTCACTGAGTATTTTCATTGTCATCTTAGTTATGGATTTGAATTAGGATTTCTGATTAAGTGTTAATTATGAGTTTATAGCTTTTCTTCAGTTAGTGATTTTGATCCAAGTATTTTCCAGCAGTTGTGTGATAGAGTGAGTGATTGGTGTTGAATCCCTTCTGCACAATTTTTAAAGATCACATGGATTCCAAGAACATTTAGTATTGCTTTTATGATGGAAAAACTTTATATAGATTTCCTTATCCATACTTTACATTTCTCTATAGAAGTTAGCATTAAGTTAACTCTACTTGAACTATAATTAGTAGTTAGATTCCATCATGATGTCATTCACCATCGAAGACACAATCATCACATTTGAATACTTCCATAACACTCTTGCTTTTAGCTAAGTAGATTAATGTTTATTCTTTGCGAGATAGAAATATTTGTGAGTTTTTACTTTAAGACTAGAGTTCACTTGTCGAGATAGTTTTGACAGATTAATTGCTTACTTGCTTACTTGCTTGTTCATTCAAAGGTAGATAGATCAAATAATTCATAAATAGATTACTTGTTGTTTTCTTATTTAAAGAGCGATTGAATAGATTAAATAGCTTTGAAATACATTACTTGTTATTTGCTAATTTAGTGATAGATTAAACAATCCATAGCCCTAGATTGTTTAAGGCTACTTAGGTCAAATAGTTCATAGCTCTAGAATTTCTTGAAGCTCATTAATTGAAGGTTACTTTACATATAATTTTCTGTTTAAATAGATTTTAAAAATCATCTCTTTAAAAAGTAGAATTGTAAATTAAAAAGAGTGTTGATCCCTAGGGTAAACTATCTGCTTAGCTAGACAATCTTTCCATTAGCATTTCTTTGTGCCTTGGCTCATATTGTGCCACAACTCTAAGTTTACTTACCTCGATTTGACAATTTAATTGAGGGAATTAGTACATATAGAATACCCATCATGTATCATAGTATTTGTACCATAGTAGGGATGTAAAATAAAGAAAATAAAAAAGTAGAAAAAGGAAGAAAACAAAAAAGAAGTTGGAAAACAAGAAGATATGGACAAACTTGATGGAAGATATAGAAATGAAGGCTGTAGAAGCAAGATTGTGGGATATGTAGGAAAAGGTGCAGAAGGCTTCAGAGAGAATAAACACTCTCCCATCTGTTGAACGAATGATGACCATTTTGCTATAAAGGAAGTCATACGATGAAATTGAAAAGATAAGGGACTAACAAAAAATTCTCCAACAATGATTAGGACCGCTGCAAGATGAAACACTAAAGGTAATAGGGGACTTGGCAGTTACACAAGGTAAAGTGAAGCAAGAAACACACGACATGGAAGAGAAGCTCACGACCCTAACTGTGCAAGGTGTAGAGGAAATTTTGGGAACAAAGGAAGAAGTAACAAAGGAAGCCGCGACAACAAAGGACACTTACAAAAAGTTCATAGAATCATGGAAAAGCATGCAGCAGGAATGAGTGGCTCAAGACAAAACACAAGTTTGTGTTGGGGGCCAATTGGAGAAGAATTTTGGATATAGGTTTCAGGAAAATACTAAGTATGGAGGTTATGCACAACAATAGAAGAAGGAAGAGAAGGCAGGATCAGAGTGCACAGTAAATGCACATTCAGGATTGAAGTGCACAATAAAATTGTACTTAGCATAGAATAAATTAGCAGAATAAAATATAAGAATAACACAAGAAAAGACAAAGTGGGTGAAAAGGAAGGATCACAGTTCGACATGCCAAAAGTAAAAAGACGCGCAAAAGTAGGAAGAACAACAATTGGGAGTGAAAAAGTAGCATGCAGACATAAAAGTAGGAAAATAAAGCCTGAGCAACAAGTCAAAATGAGTTTTCATGAGTCAAAATGAGTTGTAATAGGGTTTTGGGGATAATAAAAGCATGGTTTTGATCCCTAGAGTCCATTTATAAATATGTAATGGGTTGGGAAGATAGGGTTTTGTTCTATTCAGTTTTTGTTCTATTCGGGTTTTGTTATATTCAGGTTCGTTCGTGAGGAGATTGAGAGAATAGACTGAGAATGAAAGGGTCTATGTCTAATTATTAGGGAAAAGTTGAAAAGAGAGGCTTGCATTGCAGAGCGGCTAGGCAAGATGGAGAAATATATATCATGATATCTCTATTGTAAGCGTAATGCGCAAGCCTGAGACGATTACATAAAGAATAATAAAGAATCCATTCGTTGTGGAAGTATACCAAAGTTGAGTGAACCACGTTAATTATTGATTTTTATTGTATTTTATGTGATTGATCATGAATATTATCTTTATGCATGTTGGACTAGATTTGTCTACTATATGATCATTGTGTAGTAGTTATAAATGTTACAGTAAATGGTTTATGTTGCAGTTTGCAACATAATGGTACTATATAACTAAATTCACTAAGTAACCAAGGAAGAACAATACATGATAATGCACATAGAACAAATAAGTAAGAATGAATAAGATGATCACCCCCCATTCCCTCACTATTGCAGAAACCCGGTTACTGCAACCCCAATAGATGCCTTGGGTGAGACTTTACTTGCATGTAGGTGATGCTGAAAGGGTCGGTGTCTAAATGGTTTTGTTGGTTGAAATAACATGAACCTATGATCTTATAACCACACAACAACAATCTCCCACACTCAAAACTCCATTGTTGGCCAGAAAACTCCATGTAAAAACAACTCTCTATGGAAAAATGTGAATGTGCAAAATCTGGTCTCCTACCCATAAAAATTTCCTCTCTTTCTCTTGCTTGCTTGACTTGCACTCTTCCCCAAGATGATTTTACTCATCCCCCATGCTCTCAATAACTATGGGAAGTGACTCTCACACCAATCCTCTTACATGAATTCAATGATTGGGCTCTAGAACACTAAAATACTAATGGAAGGTTCATTGCAAGGATAATTTAGAGAAAAATAGGAAATGGGTTTTGGTTTAATAGATATGGGTAACTCTCCCCCTTGGACCCCTTCCCTCTCTTGTGGATACTTATACCCCAATATTTGTCTATGTCAATCTATAGTTGGCAATACATTTCATTCATTATATTTAAATTTACATCGTTTACATATTTTCTCTCGACCATACATCACATTTACAATATACATCACTTGGCTCTCGGCCACATACTATATTTACAATACACATCACTAGTTTGGAGTTTGAAAACATGGATGTTACATTCTCCTCCCCCTACAAACTGCGTTGTCCTCAGTGCACATAACCATATAGTTTACACCTTGACATATATAAAACATTACATCAAAATACTTGATAATTCTGCAACTTAACGACTCACACAACAATTCGAACCAGAAACTCCCTTTTCCCCTGAAACCCTCATTGGTTGGAAATGAATCTCAAATTTATGGCTCCAGGAACTTCAGCTACCAAAATGGAGTCTTCATTCACTTATGTACAAATGCACATTCAGTTTTCTTCAAAATTTACAAAAAATTGTGGGTATGCTTCCCACATGGCTTCCTTGTGCTCCGATGTAGTATCTTTAGGACCGTAATAGGTCCATTGAACCTTTACTAAGCTAATGGATTTGTTCCCAAGAACTTTGAATTTTCGGTCCAAGATGTGCATGTTGATACTGAGAGGGGGGTGAATCAGTATCAAGTACAATTTAAAACCTTTTTCAACTTATACTTAAACCATTCAACTATATCCAATGAGAAATGAACAATAGTATAAGAGTTACACCATAATACACCATGCACAATATATGAGAAATAATCAATAGTTTATTGTTCAAGGGAAGTAATGACTTCCAAAGGTAGCTACAACTTCCAAATGTAGAGGGAGGGATAAACTGTTGAACAACTA
>SNQJ01S0101273.1:18173-44333 GCA_010110895.2 Picea sitchensis
TCTCCCCAAAAATAGGTCCAAGCAATCCATAGATTGGTCCAGAAACACTTGAAATTTTCTTGGAACGAGAAGCTAGATAATTTTAAAATATTTTAGAAGAAGGACAATCTCCATCACCTCGTGCATGGCTGGTGAAGAAGAGATGGTACAAATATTTGAGTTTCCAATTTGGGAATCCAATGGAGAGACCAAGATAAAAAATATTAATCCTTCTACCTTACCTCATTTTCATGGACTTGTTTATGAAGATCCTGACACTTTCTAGTTTGAGTTTGCAGTTATATGAAGGACATATGATTATACTATTAATGGAAAGAAGCTCAAAATTTTTCCTTCTACGTTGAAGGATTCAGCTCTAAGATGGTTCATGAGCGTGGAGGGAAATAATATCACAACTTGGGATCAAATGAAAAACACCTTCAGTGAAAGATACAAAGACTATTGTAGAGAAAGGGACACAAGGGATGAGATTTACAAAATGACTCAAGGACCTAATGAATCTCTAGAATAATTTGAAGAGATATTTCAGTTAAGCTACATAAGAGATCAAAATTATACTATGGATGAAGACTCACTCAAGTTTGCCTTACTTAGAGGAGTAAGAGATGATCTCATGGAAAAATTGAATCTCCTATCCAATTGAGATATCTATCAATTGGAATATGATGATATCAAGAGAATCTTCAAAAACCATTCAAGATCCTCCAGAAAGAAAGGTAGAATCAATAGAGGTTTGGTACCTCATTCTTGTAACCCTACAACTCATATAAAAAATGAATTAGGAGGGTTAATATAATATATGAAAAATGATATCTTGCATTCTTTATCCATGCAAATGGATACTTTGCAGATAAAGAAGAAATGGGAGGAAGAAGAGAAGGCATTGGTTGTCTATTTCCCTAAATGCACTAAAATGCATCCTAGAAATGAGTGCCCTCTAGACCTTATAGATGTTTGTGGTATTTGTGAAGATAATCATCCAACTAAAAAATGTCCTTCTTTGTCAAGATTGAAAGCTAAATTTCGAGGAGCGGAGGAAAATGTGGAATCACTATACTTCATCAATCAAATGAGTCTTGGAGCACCAAGACCCTTCCAAACAAGTTTGAATTTCAATCCTGGTCAAAATTTTGGTGCATACAATACATAAATGTCTTCTTAACCTTGGTATAATACTAATCCATCTCCTTGGACAAATCCAAATCCTTGGAAATATCAAGGACCATCAATTCCTTCAACATATCAATCCTTTCCTAGCATGCCACAAAATCAAAACCATGTTTATGCCCAAAAGTGCAACATAAAATTCTTGCCCGCAAATGGGTTGCAATGTATTATTGCTTATATATATATTAAATAATACTAAATATGTGGGACCCCTTTTAGAAAATAATGAAGAAAGCGGTCCTCTTATTGAGTTCATGATTACCCTACGAGAAATATTCTACAGTTTGAGAATAAGGGAAGATCCTAACTTGTTTCTATGTGCAACTAAGGGATGTTGGGTGCATTAGCAATTTGAATTTAAAATGGAGAAAATGTTTATTTTATTGAACATATAAGTTTACTCTTTCTACACCTAGATATATGGGAAAATTATTATTATGTTGAATGTAATACTCCACTAGCAAGGAATGTGGGATGTGTTATTTTGGGAGCTAAGTATAAAATGGGCATATAATAGTTGAAATAATCCAAGAGGGAGGCCCGATTCAATTTCGAATATGGAAATGATATGTTTTGTTGGTTGATATCATGCGTTTGGAATAAGGTATTGGAGGCTAAAAGCGCTCCATATTTGGCTATGTTTTATAGAATTTAATGTGAAAAGAGGGGAAACGACTTGCATTTATTGCACGTCGTTCTTACCCTACCTCGAAGCCACCACCTTCACTATTGTCGTCACACTTGTTTTGGTTTCTCTGGTTATTAATGCCTCCATTGTTCTTGGCCTTAGAGGAAAATTATTGTTCTTTGTTAATTGTTTTAGCATTCTTCTTACATGTATGGTATTTTACCTCTTCATTCATGAATTGTTAGCTCTGATCCATGTAAAATTGTTTTGTTGGCTCTTAGAGTTTGCATGCATAATGTGTTTGTTTTCCATAGTTTACAGTGGATTGTTTGTGGGTATTTTGGTTGTGTAAGATACATTCGATTTGGGTTTCTTCCTGTTGGCATTTAAGTGTTTCAACTGAAATTATTATTCAACATTCTATTCTAATTGAATTATTTGGCCGTATGGCGCCTCTAGAAAAGGTGGTATTATTGTGGTATTGAGCACTCAACACACCCTAAAAGTTTTGTGAATTTTTTCTTTTGGGTATCACTTTGTCTTTTCTGGTTTGAATTAGTTGTGCAGGGATCAATTGGTTTTATGTGTTGTTATGTTTTATCATCAATCACATTCGGTTTGGTTTGGAATTATTGAACAAATTGACCTTTTTCTCTAAGTAAACTTGGCATTTAAACTAAGTATAAGAAGCTAAAAATTTGATTCACGCGTCTATCATTGGTATCGGTGAAATCCAAGCAACAAAATTCCCACATAAAAACAATAATCGTCGATCGTCGATGCACCATCGACTTCGGAGAAATGGGGAGAAAGGGCGAGTCAATCGTTGATTCTCGCCTATGAAAAAGTTTTCTAAAATTCGTCGATGTACCGTCGACATCGACAAAATCCGAAAGGTAAACCATAATCATAGGCCATGACAAACTGTCGATCCCTGATCACCGATAAATTCTCGGCATCAACGAAATATGAAAGGACGAAACTGCAAAACAATAACTACCACAAATCCTTGATCATTGATCGCTGATACATCTTCGACATCGGCATGATAGGAAATTGTAGCTAGAGATGTATGTCTTAAGAAAATCCTTGACGCCAAAAAGAAACATTCTTCATGCCCCAGAGGTCAAATCAATCGCCATGTGTTTTCCGCATATACATACTGTATTGCTTAGGCATTATCCACGTCATCTTTGATGCCCACCTTGTCATATCTATTTTTCCATGTCAACACCTCTATATCAGCACCGTGGGGAAGTTTTGGGTCGACATTGGAACTTTTTCCTAGAGGTGCCAACGAAACAATGTCAAAGATAATCCACCAACGCTGATATACTATCGAATGATTGCTTGGACACTGAACTCCTGGTTTTAGTCCAAACCTTTACCCGTTGACACTTACAACCCTAGTCGATCCATGATTCTGCTTATCCCTGATGTTGAGACCTAAGTCTGCACCCCTGCCCTTCCTGCCTCATTTTCCCTATACCTTCTTGAAAATCATTCCCCTTATGGTTGGTTGAGTCAATTTCCCTCTCTGAATGACTTGGTTTCTATTGTTTTCTTTATTGATTGAGTCTTTGCACATTTTGTTTCTGTTTTTCTTGAAGGATAATTACATGTCGTGATTTTGTTCATAATACTTTTCATCGTGCTTACCATTGATTGAGATCACAACAAGTCGACCGAGCCTTTTTGTATGCACATGGAACACCCGTAAACAAAACACAACAACTAGGAGCAATCATTTTCGGGCCTGAATTGTGAAAAAAGACAGGGCAAATTTTCAACGGTAAAGATCCAACATGCCGATTAGATCAATGACTCTTATGTAATCGGGGTTCCATAAATGTGCAAGGTTTAATCACAGAGTTACACAAACTTCACTCCACAACTTTCGAATGTCTAAACATCCGAGCTCATCTTTGTCAAAAAAAATCTCGAATGTCGAACCATCGCATCGCTTTACAAGATCATCCATCCTGGATATCTCCACACTTAGCACTAAAAAAATCCTGAACGTCGAAACCACGGAGCCACATGGCATCCATTGGTGTTGACACATGGCACTCATTTTAGGTCATTTGGGTGACATCATCCACCCATTTCTGGGTGAAACTTGTCACTCTCTATCATGCGGACACGTCCACAACAATCAGTCCCAGGGATTTCAGTTCACAACAAACACAGACCTTCAAAGCCTCGAAGCATCGCAGCCTCTGAAGTCCTGAAATATTTAAATGTTGAACACGACTTAATCATGGGTTAATTAGTGATAAGAACTGGATAATCACTTCACGGGTTAGGCCCTCCGGGAGGTATCCATACTTTGCATTCAATAACTCTAGAACCTCGTAGAGACAAAGACACATGGCATCTATCAGTTGAGATGCGTGGAACTCTCCTATCATGACACATGGAACTCATTTCAAGCATATTTGGGTTCATCATCTGTACTATTTCAAGTGTTACGTGTCACCCTTCTTTCGGTGACAAATCAGTGATATGATGTCATGACACCACGTCACTCCAAGAGTTTAGCACTCCGAGGAATTTCAACTCAAAGCGAGCACAATTCTCTGAACCCTCGAAGTTTCGGAGCCCTGAACAGTCGAAGTGGGTCCTGAACTGCCACATCACTCCCCAACATTGTAACTCTGGGAGATTCTCAAACTCAACATTCACAGCTCCCGAACCTATGAATTTCCGAAGTGCCAAAACACCAAATGATTAAGGATAAATCCAAGTTTAATTAGCAATAAGTGGTGGTTAATGACTCTGGGAGTCCGAGCCTCCGGTAGATATGAATATTTTTTGCTCCAAAGCCCTTGAACGTCGGATTTTCGAAGTGGCTCACCCACATTTATTGCATATTTTTAAATGGTGAAAAGGGGGCGCCAAACCAGAAGTGGGGAAAAAAAAACTGACCTACCAGAGTTTGGTCCACTAGAGAATTTCATCGATTTGCATGACATAGTCAAACAACATGAAGAGCAAGACCTGGCGTGGGAAGCAGAGATTTCACATATTTCAAGCATGATCACAGGTCAAGTGAATAAGTTCATGGAACCCCCGATTAAATCTCTTATATTCCTACAATGCTTAATTGTCAAGCTAATCAAGTATAAGGAACGAGAAGTAGAGATAAAGGAGGTCCTCTCAGCTTTGATGGATCTACACAGGTTTCCATATGCAAATACATGCAAAGATCTCTTCTTCAGGTGGTCAGAGTAAAAGAAGAACAATCCACTTCAGTAAAACCACTAGATGATCAAAGGAGAAGAAAAAGAGAAGCCAAAGAGAACAGAGAGATAAAAATACGCCATGTGGCGTTTTCTCAACTTAACACAACTTTAGTAGCTATTTTTAGATTAGTTATTTGTTGCTATAAATAAAGGCATCAACCTTGGACAACAGGTTGATGGTCTTGGATAGAAAGGTTTTTTTTTGAAATTTTGTAAGAACTATTTCAGTGAAAGTTACTTTTAATTAAGAAGTTATGTTTAGAACCAAAGACATTTCTATCATCTAAGGCGTGAATGTGATTAGACCGTGGGGGATTATCTCTGTCTTCGGATTCAATATTTGTTGTCGTATTGAGTCAGATTTGTTGTATCTATTATTTAAAGTTATCTTATAATGTTGTAACAATTCTTTTACTCTAGTTGATGAATATAAATTGATTATGTTAACCTGTGATTGATAATAGAGAAACAAAAATTACTTTTCTTACACTAGCTTCTTGTCACCTGTATGTTTTTCTTTTTTGTAACTGTTATCTCAGACAATGTTGAATGTCCACTAATCAAAATGGTATTAATTCTAGTTTGAATTTATTTAGATATTCTTCATATGTATGCTAAGGTATAAAGGTTATCCTAAAACCCAACCTTCCCCCAAACACATATTTAGCTTTCCCTTTGTCATCTAGTTTAGAGCTCTATCTTTATTTTGTTATAAAATTTAGAAAAAAACCAAAAAGAGAACTGCATAGCCTGAGGAAAGTCTTAACATAAAAGACACATCTGTTAATCACGATTAAATTCCATCAATAATTCCAGCCAGATAACGAATCTGGAGAACCTTATCACTCATCAAATGCTTGCGAGTCTATTTGGGCCTCTTAGGTGGGTTTGGTTCCTACTGTTGAGTTAAAGGGACCCCAGACCCCTCAACAAAATTGGCGCTAGAAGGATGGCCTGAACGAATGCATGACTAAAAATATTTTTGATAGAATATTTTGCAAAGCCTATAGATTCAAAACAACCCACATGCATGGCTAGTCGCTTTCAAGACAACCCACATACAAAGAGTACTTCTGATATGAGTAACTCACCTCAACACGAAGAGGAAGAACACTTGTACCCTGAAATACGTTGCACTCTTCCCCACGAAGAGTTAAATAATTTCATAAGAATCACTAGAGATTACGCCTGGAATATTGGGGCATTACCTTTAGATCTTTTACTTCCTCGAAGAAAAAAAACAAGCATACTAGTTGTTGACACCCCTGACTAGGTATTTGTTCACACAGTAGAAGACCTGATAGATTTTTCCCTCACAGAGATGAACAACCCCTTAACCTGATACCCGAAACTCCAGCTGGTAATTACTTTGAATCTGACGATTCTGAATCTGAAGCGGAAAGGTCTAACTCACATCACTCAGGTTCTGAATCAGAAGACATGGAGGATAATAACGATAAAAATGGATAAACGGGATATCAAACTCAAGATAACCAACCATGGTTGGAAAGAGATGTGTTATAACCCTAAATTGCACCACACATTCTTACCTAGCATCAGGCCATCTCAGATCCCTTCTTTGCCAAAGCACTGCTGAACAACTCTTTAAAAATCCTCTTTTATAAGGGCCCACGTGCCCTACTTCATTACTGAACGCATGTACACGCTAGCTGACCTAAAACAACCCACGTGGACCGACGAAAGCACGGAAAAAAGAAAGTTGCCAACGAAACACACAACTCTGGGTGAGTTAACTGAGACTCCCGATCATGCATGGCCGAGGGTTCGTCCAAATACCTAACTTCTTCTAGCCTATAAAAGAAGGGCTAGGGGTCCCATTTGAAAGAGGAAAAAATATAGCAAAGAAACTCTGCCCATTTGCATATTCCCATTGTCCCAACCCTTTAGACATCCGTGTGCCATAAGAGATACAAAGCAAAGAAGTTAGAGGACAGTTGAAGAGGAGCCCAAGATCAGGTTCGCGGAGCGGTGGCCGGTCTCGACTTTTTGTAAGTTGACTCATTCAAAGTAATAAAGAAAATGCTTTTCCCGTCCCAATTCATGAGTTATTCATAATTTGCTAAATGCATGTTTGAATCTCTAACATGTTAGTCTATAGGTAAGATGCATGTGTAGTTGTTTCTTGTCTTGTATGCAGGTGAGCGTTGGAAGGAGAAATGCGAACAAGTGATCAAGTGCGACAAGGGATCGACATCAAACGCCTGGAACGAGGTAGGTTGATCTAGCCATGTTTTACTGAAAAGAAATAGGATTTAAGTCTAGGGACGAAGGTAGAAAATAGATTTTCTCTTGCTCATATATGCATGCAAAGCATAACCCTATTTGCTAGTCTGTAAGGATATTTCCCTCACAACATAATTGGCGGTTGTACTGGGGAGATCTCTAGGGTTCTTGGAATTTTATTTTTTGGGTAGTTTTTAGAAAAAAGATTGGTTTTCTTGCTGGTTTTTTTTTTTAGTTTCTATAAAGTCTGAGCTAGTAGAGAGTCTGATTTTCCATACCAACTTTTTCTGATTTGCTGGACTGTGTTTTTTCGAGACCCACAGAGGTACACGCGGCCTGCATAAGGTCTGCACACGTGTACCCGCACCCTATTCTCTTACAGCCCGTGTGTGAATGCTAGCTAAAGAAGTAGCAGTAGCGTGTAGAACCCAGAGAATTTTTGAGGCAGTCATCCTCTTCCCTGTCAGAATCAGACATTCTCAGGGGTTTTCTGGAATTCTGTCTGAGTCTTGGTTGTTTGCAGTCTTATCTTAGATTGTTTTGCTTTATGATTTTTCCTTACATTATTTGCTTTTTCTATTAAAAAGAGTGTCCAAGCCTTCAAGGGATCTTGGTTATCAATATCAGTGGTCTCTTTCTGGTTTTGGATTGTCTATTTTCATTTTTTCTCAGAGTTTAGAGATACACGTGGCCTGTACAAGGTCAACCCGTGTGTACACGCCCTCTGTCTCTATACAACTCATGTTCACATGCTTGCTGTTAGATTAACAATAGCGTGCTTGTACATGATACTTTTTGTTGAGGGTAAGGCAATCATACTTTCCCTTGATGAGAATTATACCTCTCAGGTATTTAAATCTCTATCTTAGCAGTCAGTATCTTAGGATTAATCTTACCCTTAGCTTGCTTTTTCTCATTTAAAAGTTGTCATAAAAAATATTTTTTTAGTGTTTTTAGATAAGTGTGAGAGTTAAGTTTTTTTTTTTAAGTTGCTAGTGTGTGATTTTTTGACGTGATTCTTTGCGATCTGCGATTAGGCCATAATTGTTTTTCTTGGTCTTTGCTTATTGGTATTTTTCTGTTTTTCTTTATCAAGCGTTTAAATAAAAAAAAAAATCTCTTTTCATTTTCTTGTTTGGTTGAAGAGTGTGTTTATGCATTATTAGCCAGGGAAAAGTCGTTTATTTCATAAGTTTTTGCAGTTTACTTAGATCATAAGTAGCTTGTAGTCAAGTGAAATTTATTTTGAGTTTGCTGTCCAAAATCTTGGAAAATTATAAAAAAAAAAAAATATTTTGAAAAGTTGTCGAAATTTTGCATTAAGTAAAAGTTTTTGTTTCCAGCTTTTTTATTCGTTTTTGATATTTTCTTTTACACATCATCAGTTTCACTTTCATACCCCTTGACATAAGACAAATCCATAAAAATAACGCTAAATCTAAAATTTACTAGACTTTTATGTTTGTAGGGTTCACCAACTAGTTCAGGATTAGGATCTTGGATTAGGTTGGAGAGGAAACTCTTCAAGGCCTTTTAAAATCAAACATTGGAGTTTGATTTAGGGAGTTTCTAAGTCCAGTATCATGGAATTTATCTGGGACCCCCCTCTAACACAAGGGATAAACACGAGGTCGCGTGCATAAAGGTAGCGGAGATAACCCCTCTAAAGATGGACCAATCGTAGTGGAGAACACATATAGAGGGCTTGTTTTGGGATTCCGTCGATTGCATTTGCCACGGGGCTTCGTGGGTCTCGAATCCATTCGAGGTCCTCAGTTGTCTTCCTGAACACTTTCTTTCGATACCCTTGACATGTTTCAGGCTCGATACCCTGCTCATTGTGGTCTACCCAACTTTCGACTGTACCCGCCTGGTGACTGTTAGCGCGCTGTCAACCTAGTTGCCTATCTTTTTTAGGAACATACACAGGTGACTGCAGGGGTATACCGTGGTACCTTGGATAGACACTGGGCCATGCTTTGCAAAGTATACTCAGAGGGTGATTCTGTGTTCGAGTTGCAATTGCACCGGTAAGTTTCTCTAGTGTTGGTTGTTGTAACTGTTCTTCCAATTAATTTAGTGTTTGCCTGTCTTATCTTCTAGGGATTTTTTTTTAGTGTGTGTTATTTTTGAACGTTTAGACTACCCTAGAGTGTATTTGATATTTTCACACAGTGGAGGATCATGATCTCCACCAGTCATGAAGGCTTCTTGGCCTGTCGCCGGTTACACTGGAGCCACCCCTGCCACCCCCGCCACCTTTAAGACGAAAGCTAGACCAACAAGGGTCTTTTGAAGCAACCGGGTTACAAGCAATTGTGCCCGACCGACATCCAGAGGAATCGACCGTTTTGGACCTTGAAGCGAACGCTCTTGGCTCGGTTGAAACCCCAACCACTGATTTCTTGGCACCTTTCATCGTACTAGTTCAATTTTACGAACGCCAGACAATGTTGCACACAACAATGGAAACAAATGTTGTTACTCCTTTTGGGAATTCTTCAATTCCCACTACGGTTGTCACCACAGGAGAGTTTTCACCTCCTAACCCACCATCACCGGTCCGAGCCACCATGGTCTCGACCGCTTCTACATCGCACAGTGGTCTGATCCTGTCTTTGGCGGTGGCCACAACCCCTTTCAAACCAAGTGCGACAGGCCCTCTGTTCTCATACGGGATGCCTATTTCGGGTACAAGTCCTGTACTTTCCTACTCCACTTTACAACATTTAGGTCTGGGGGCAGGGAGCTCTAGCGCTCCTCTGCAAGGTCACATGGGGGGCACTCCTGCTCCTTTTAACACTTTCCCTTACAGAGGAGGTCATATCCCTCCTTCATCCCGTTCACTCGATGGCTCGCATCAACAATCTGTCGGGCAACCTACATACCATAGTTTATTTGGAGCGGGGAGTCAAGGACCACCTTCGCATAATATGCCGGTAGGCTCAACACTGTTTTCTTTGGCCGAAACATTTGGTAATAATGCCTTCTTGTCAGCTGCCTTCCCAACTGGGGGCAATCCCATTTTTGGACAATCTACTCCTATGCAGGGTACTATTCCTGCACAGGGGGAAAACCTAGGAACTTCTTCCACAGCAGGACCTTGGAATTCTTGGCAGGGATCCGTTCCCTCATCCGGAATGCCGATTTGGGGTAATTCTTTCCATAATCAATGGAACCTCAGACAAACTACTATGCCTATCCCCACAGGACCGACATGGGGCAACCCTTCCCAAATCCCTTCGAAGGCAATGCATGCCCAACCATCTATATTCTATTTTG
Organism: Picea sitchensis; assembly: GCA_010110895.2. Lineage (NCBI taxonomy): Eukaryota > Viridiplantae > Streptophyta > Pinopsida > Pinales > Pinaceae > Picea > Picea sitchensis. The sequence goes on from SNQJ01S0101273.1 coordinate 28,740, forward strand.
GAAGTCAGTCGATGATGTCTCCACATATGCAAAATCCATACGTTGGCCAGGGCCATGGTTTCTACCAGAATCCGGGTCAGCAACCCAAATTTTCCTGGCAACCTAGTGCCAGTCAAACTCCAGGCCCCTTTTTCCCAGGTTATCACCAACAACCCAAACTACCCTTCTTGGTGACTTTGCACTTGCCAGATTTGATAAGGTTGTTGAATGACCCTATTTGTCATGATCCACGTTGGCCTCCTATGCCGACGAAGTTTCCTTCGGACATTCCAAAGTTCGAAGCCAAGCCTAATGAAGATCCAGGGGATCATGTGACTACCTTCCATCTTTGGTGCTCATCTAACTCATTGAAAGATGATTCCGTACATTTGTGATTGTTTCAATGTACTCTCATTGGGAGTGCCGCGAAATGGTACATTGAGCTCGATCACTCAAGATACTCTTCCTTCAGTGAGATGGAAATGGATTTCCTAAACCATTTCCAGTTACCTGTGAGATACGACGATGACATTGAGCTGTTGGCCAATTTCAAACAGTAAAAAACAGACCATATCTCTGATCACATCCGAGAATGGAGACACCATAAGAGTCTAATAAAGGTGCCAGTCCCACCAACATTTCTTCTTGAGTGGTTCCTTAAGTCTTTGGTCCCGTAGTTATCCAAAGACATTGTGACGTCGGGAGTATTCTTTGAATAAGACGCCATCACGAGGGCTCAATAATTTGAGCTCATATATTTTCAGTCCAGTTTATTATATAACATCTTGCCAGATGCACCACGCTCAATCCTTGATAAAACTAGATAGAGAGCTAGACCACATGCCGATGGTATTGTTGGTTCAACACAAACAAATATCATTGAGCAATTGACAAAGCAATTGCAGTAGTTATCTATACAACACACAACGACCAACCAAACCACTACTTTGGCTGCTCCCCCTACCAAAACATCGGAGGTACACACAGTGAAATCGACTAACCCAAAGGCCACCCAGCAGCCTGAAGGAAAGAAAAAACAATGAAAGAAAGGTAAGGGGGATAAAACACCCACCAATAATGCTGGCGGGGACAATATTGAGAAACGGAAGGCGAGGTATCCACGCAACTTGTGTGCGGAAGACCACCCGACCCATCTATTTCCTCGGCTTGCAGAAGCCCAAAAGTTTGTGACGCAGCAACAACCTGTTGTGTTAACTAATCCATTTCAACATGGACAAAATCTAACCCAAGCCTCTGCAAGCACAGAAGGGGGCATCCAAGAATCCTGTCCGCCTGTGAACAACCCCGCATCCACGAACGTATATATGGTTAGGGTTGATTCTTTTATATCGACTAGAGCACACGATTATCGTAAACCAGGCACTTCTGAGAAGGGTAAAGAAGATGAACTCCCATATCTTCCTCTACAAATTGAAAATATGTTGGGAGAAACAATGACACACATTCCCAAAGGTGCATTAAAAAAAGATTCTCATAACCCAAACGCAAGGGCCACCCAAAACTACTCTGTGGTGAAAGATTTATCACAAACCCCTTGTGCGATGTCCGCTTTGGAGGTCCTCCAAAGCTGCCCTTCCCAGAGGAAAGCCTTGTTAACCGCTTAAGGATCTACTGAGACTTGTAATCCGGGTACAATCATGCTGGATACAACCAACTTAAAACCTCGTCTACCTTACCACGTAGCGTTTCAGATAGTAGTGGCTTATCCCATGAAATTTTTTGCTTGGAATATCTTTCACACTGTGGTTGATGAGGGCACCTCGACATGTGTTATGTCATTGGCATGTTGGAAGGCTGTTGGCCAGCCTATTTTGTCTCCTTCACCTACTCTCCTCATCGCTTTTGACGGTCATTCGTTTCGACCACATGGCATCGTTCCTTCTTTCCCCGTGAAGTTAGGAGGGAAGACCGTGTGTGTCGAAGTAGAGGTAGTTGATGCTCCCCTCGACTATAATCTCTTGTTAGGAAGGAGTTGGACTTATGCCATGCAAGTTGTGGTTGCTACAGTTTTTTGGGTCTTGTTGTTTCCACACGAAGGCCAGATAGTGACCATCGATCAATTGTCCTTCTCTAGACCTGACCCTGCTTTGGGGGCATCGACGGTCCCGATGATTGATAATCCTCAACCCGGTGTCGTTAATGTAGGGGTTGGTTTGTGCCCATCTTTGATGGGTACCTTCGATTACCCACCCCCTCAAGGCGATATCAAGTTTATATCCAATCACCATAAGGTTGAGATTTTTCGAGTTTCGTTGTTCCACACGACTTACTTCGACGATCCGTGGTCACTTCCTTCCCCATTGGCCACGATGGATGGGACAGGGCACTCAGACATGTCCATGTCCTTGTCCACAGCTGAAGTAGCATACTCTTTAGTCTAGCAAACTTCAGCCCACACTGATCCAACTCCTGCACAAGAGTTAGATCCACTTCTAGAGCCTATTTGGGCTCAGGGTTCTCTCGCTCACACTGATTCATTAGACTTAGTCTTTCTCTCTGATGAAGAAATAATTGAAGTAATGACTAGTCCAGATAAACCCTGGGAAGATCTTCATCACAACTCATACTTCCTCCCAGAGTTAAGCCGAATTGAAGCGGGAGAATTCATTGTGACTATGATGGGAGATCGGTCTTGTCCTATTAACCCCTTAGCTACACATGAGGTTTATGCTGAGGGTAATATGGAAACTATCGCGGAAACCTTACCGATCGATATCTCCCGAAACCCTGGCATCGTGGAGAATGTCTTCGTCGGAGCGGACTGCTCCCCCAAGGAGATTCAAATCTACACAAATATTTTCAAGGAATTCCACGACATTTTTGCCTAGTCTTATGAGGAAATGCCAGGAATCGATCCAAAAATAGTTGAACATGAAATCACAACGTATCCCGATGCCAAGCCAGTTCGGCAGAAGCTTCGTCCAATTAATCCTAAGAAAGAAGAAACCATTAAGGTTGAGGTTGAGAAATTGTTAAAATCTGGGTTTATCTATCCTATCCATTTAACCTAATGGGTTTCAAACCCCGTACCGGTCAATAAAAAACAAGGCACGATTCGTGTATGTACCGACTTTCGTGATTTGAACAAGGCATGTCCCAAAGATAATTTTCCCACACCGTTCATCGACCAGATCATTGATGAATGTGCGGGTTGTGAAGCCTTTTCTTTCATGGACCATTTTTCAGGATATAATCAAATCCAAATCAAACCCGAAGACCAACACAAAACGACATTCATCTGCCCATGGGGTACATTCGCATATCATAAAATGCCTTTTGGTCTCAAAAATGCTGGAGCCACCTTTCAACGGGCCATGTATTTTGCTTTCCATAACCTCAAGCATATAGTCGAGGCCTATCTAGATGATTTAGCATCGCGATCTCACCAGAGAATGGATCATCCCACACACCTCCTACTTATCTTCGAACGTTGTCGCTACTTTTGGATTCGCCTGAATCCAAACAAGTGTAGCTTCTGCGTAATGTCAGGACAATTGTTAGGTTTCATAGTGTCAACAACAAGGATCATGGTCGATCCTCTCAAGGTTGAGGCAATAATCCAGTTGCCCCCCCATGCACAATCCTTGAACTTCAGAGTCTACAAGGCAAGGCGAAATTTTTACGATGCTTCATCACCAACTATGCCGAAATCACCAAGGGTTTATGCACTTACTAAATAAAGACGTTCCCTTTTACTGGGACGATGGGGCTCAATGCTCTTTCGACGCATTGAAACATTCCCTCACAATTGCACCTCTACTCCGACCACCTAACTATAACAAAGATTTCTTATTATATCTGGCTGCAGCAGAGTCAACCATTGGCATGGTTTTAGTTCAGGAAGATGACTTGTTCTCAAAATACGTGATCTATTACCTAGGCCGAGGCCTCGTAGGACCGGAACTTAATTATTCTCACATCAAAAAACTTGCGTTGACAGCAGTTCATGTTGTTCAACGGTTCCGACATTATGTTCTATTTCCCAAGACCACCGTCATTTCTGTCGTGAATGCATTCCAGTACATGTTGACACGATGGGTAATAGGTGGAAAAATCAGTAGATGGATAGTCATCCTCCAAGAGTTTGACTTAGAATTCGTTTCAACAAAGTCCAAAAAGTCACTGGTCTTCGCATAACTCATTTCAGAACTTCTGGTTGAGTCAGGTGACATTGTTCTTGAAGAATCGCCTATCCAGGGAGATATGTTTTTTATCACATCTTCAGATCCTTGGTATGGAGATATACTTATCTATGTCCAAACTTTGAAGTGCCCCACCACTGCTTCTCGTGATGAGCGTCGACGCATATGCCATCAGGCTAAGAATTATCTCATAATCGATGATACATTGTATCAGAGAGGTGTAGACTGCATCCTATGCCGATGTCTCACTCATGAGGAAGCAGTTATCGTGCTTAACGATTGCCATACCGGAGCTTGCGACAATCATTTGTCTGGGTTGGCAACATACCAAAAGATTCTATGAGGAGGTTACTTCTGGCCAACACTTATCAAAGATTATATCGAATCGGTCAAGAAGTGCCATCCGTGCCAAATCTTCTCTCAGAAGATGAGGGCACATACCGCTCCCATGTTTCCTGTCATCACAGTTGGTCCCTTCACCAAGTGGGGGATTGATTACACTACTTGCAACCCCCCTTCAGCAAGGGGGCACCGCTATATCATCATAGCTGTAGACTACTTCACAAAGTGGGTCGAAGCTATGCCAACGTTTAAATATGATGGAGAGACTGCAACTCTCTTTTTATTCAACCAGATCATAGCAAGGTTCAGCTTCCAGAGGGAGATTGTCACTGACCATGGCAGTCACTTTCAGAATTAGATGATGACCGGATTAACATCAAAGCTTGGGTTACGACAAGAACATTCATCACCCTACTACCCCCAAGCTAATGGGCAGGTGGAAGCTATAAATAAAACTCTTAAGACTATTCTACAACGAACTATCAACTCAGCCAAGTCAAATTGGCATTTGATGTTATACTCGACATTATGGGATTACTGAACATCTGTTAAGACTGCAACCAGTTTCTCACCTTTTCAACTCGTTTACAGGTTGGAGGCAGTCTTGCCCATCGAATGTCAGATCCCGTCTCTAAAATTGGCAGTACAATTATTGCCAGACACTTCTTTGCTTGAAGAACGGTTAGTATACCTTGAGCAGCTCAATGAGCAACGTCATGACATGGCCCTAGCCAATGAGGCTCACAAACATAAGGTCAAGTGTCAGTATGATAGGTCCGTTTGTCCTCGAATTTTTTCTGAAGGCGACCTTGTCCTAGTCTACGACCAAGATAAGGACCCCCTGGGGGTAGGAAAATTCAAACCCATGTGGTTAGGACCTTTAATCATAAAAGAGGTTTTAAAAAAGGGCGCTTATCGTCTGGTTGATTTTGAAGGGAATGCTTTGGCGGAGCCTAGAAATGGACTCTACCTCAAGAAGTATTACTCATAGGTAGGTCACTGTGGGTAACCTTTTGTAACATATGTATAGTCTTTGTACTATTACTTTTTAGTTTCTTTTAGTGTTATGGACATGTCATTGATACTATCTTTCGTCACTGTGGCAGATGTCAAGTGATTCCGAAGTGTTCGTTGGGTATGCAGACGGGGCTAGTCGACACACTTCGAGGCTTGCCTCCGCAGCTTGGGTAATATTTACACCTCAAGGCCAGTTATTATCTTCCGGAGGGATATGCTTAGGTGACACCACAAATAATGTTGCCGAGTATAATGTAGTTATTGAGTTTCTTCGTGACGCTTTGTCATTGGGTATCTCTCATCTCTGGGTCTATCTCGACGCTCAACTGGTTGTGTCTCAGTTAAATAGAGTATACCAGGTTCATGATCCAACTTTACACCGATGATTCCTTAGGATACGTCTCTTAGAACAGAACTTTGTTTATATTACATATTTTCATGTTCCTAGGAGGTTAAATCAAGTTACAGATACTCTAGCTAATCAAATTTTAGATTGGCATCTTGCACACATATGAAAGAAAATTGACATAAGCATGTAAATACATTTTTGCACACATGATCCATAAGACACAAAAGACCAAAAAACCATATATATTATGATAAAGTAACCAGAGTACATAGATGGATGCAAGCGCCTCAAAAATAGGACCGATAATGAGTCACAGGGCTTATGCCCTCAAAAAATATATACAAGTAGTGCTAATGGCACGTCAAAATGTCTAGCTAAAGTCAGGGCCTATGGGCCCTTTTATACTAGTCCACAACATTGGCTAAGCGCTGAAACAACCGGACCCACGTCCGTGGTGCCCCCACTACATGAGGCTACATAGATGGTGGCAGGTCCTCAATCTCTGCCATCGGGACCGTGCGAGTGAGCGCAGTAAATTTATGCTCAACCCATCTCACTACCCTCTCAGCCTCCCCGGCTGGAAGATCTCCTGCTACTGCTGGTCCCTCGGTGGCAGCAGGTGCAGCCCCTGGCCGAGGACGACGCATGTTCCTCGAATAGTTAGTGGGTCATACTGGTCCCACATCTGCACACAATGAACACATATCCATCAGAAACTCTGGCATAATAAAAAAAAATGATATATATAACAAAACAACATAAAAATTACATATACAACAAAAAAAAACTACAAAGGTGGAGACTTACCCATCTCCCCTCGTGCCTCACCAGAAGGTACTGGTATCTCCGGGTCTCTTGAAAAATAAATCTCGACATAGGGGTAGTTCTCTATAACTGGGATCTGTCGTGACAACCATGCAAAAAAGTCATCATCGAAGGACTCATTGGTCCTTCCACCACCCTGTCACGGCAGTAGTACTGCTCATCTACACACAACAGGAAGAGAGGCCTGGTGTCCTCGTACCACTACTCGAGGAATAAAACTCAGAACTCTCTCAAAAAAGAATGAACAGAGAATGGTCCCAAACCTGAAGTTCCTATGTGTCCACAAACGACAATATGTCAATTGCCTCTTCATGCACTCAAGCAAAGTGGTACTCCAATCAAAAACTTGTTCATTTAAGCACTGGACTGAATAGTTCATCTGTGCGCGGGACACCTGATGTAAAGCCATAGAACTAGTAATTCACCCAATAAGCAATACTATCGCCTGTAGCGATAGGTTAGTGATCTTGCTTATAGGCAGCTACGTGCTCGCGCAGTCCGTATCAACTGCACAATATAGACCTATCAATTTCTCTATGTTATGCGGCCCCGCAGGAAAAGTCCAGAAATTGACTGGTTCCCCTCTCCTAGAGAGGCCAGTCAAAAAGTAAATGTCCTCGACCGTGGGCACTAGTGACTGCCCCTCCAACATGAATGCCTCTGCATCCGGATGTCAGTAGTCAACCAAGGCATTTAGTAGCCTAGGTTGTGCTCGCATGAAAGGACATAGAAAAAACTTGAGTAACCCACACTGCATCAATGTAGCCACGACATTGGGGTTTTCCTCGACCAACTCATTCACCTCTTCGTGCTCTCTTTCTCTCCAATGGACATACATCCTACAAAACAAAAAGGTTCAGGAGAGTTAAACCCTTGCTTTTTGTGTCTTTAGCATTCAATAAGGGGCCCCACGCGTGCTGTATTGGTGACAGTCACATGTACATGTGGGCAGGGTTTACTCTGCTCGAATGTAGACGCGGCCTGTCCTAAGACAACCCAGTGGACCTAGGGCCGACCTTTTAAAGGTCGACGCCCCCCTAAAAAATGAAAACCAATGCATAAATAAGGACATAAAATGCAAGATAAGGGAGTTTGTACTTACTTGGTCCAGACAGAAGTTCGTTTCGTCCACTGTAGCTCCTGAAATCACCACTTTAATCAAAGGGTTGTTTTTGGCTCCAGAGTCAATTTCCAAATCAACAATGGTAATAATGAGCTGCCAGCCTCTATTTATAGACTTTTTGGCCCCTTTTTGTCACTTTTTTGGCCTCCCTTATCATTTTATTTATACCAAAAATCATTTAGAGTGATTCAGGAGTTATTTAGGAGGGGTTTGATCGGGTATTGGAACAATTTTTTTGAGTTTTGAGTAATTTTTTACGGTCCGTGGAATTTTTTTTTGACAATCTACTTGAACATATAGGTTAGGTTTCTACCCTGAATTTTGTATCTCGTTGTTTTTTTTCTTTGCCATAGGATCGATCCTGTCAGTTTGTGACACAGAACCATCATATCTTCTTTAGAAGTTTTGCAACTTGGTGGTAGAGCTTACCGGAACATGAATGCCCTAGGTAGATCCTGGTTTCATTATGGTGTTCATACTGCCCCTAAAAACACTGTAGGCTTGGGAGTCCTTATAGTTTTCCCTGAATACAAGTTTGAGCCTCATTTGCATAATTCTTCTTCGCTCTTGACCTCACCTTCAAGACTCCCAAAAAATAATGGGTCTTCTTTTAAGCCCTTTTCAGACCCTCTAAATATGAAAAGATTGTCGAGCAATCTTGTGGCCTTTCGCGCTCGTTAAACTGAAATTTGAAGTGACGTCTGTCTGGCGGTAGTTTACCCCTTTTTTGGTCCGGACGGTCAACTGTATGAACAAATGTATACTCTATGGAACTTCAGCTCTATAGAAGAGTACTCTCAGGTATAATTTTATCCCTTTTTCGGGCCTGAGGGACTAAACTTACGAAGAAGGAACCCCCATGGAGTCCATAGTTAAGCTCTTTTCAGACTCCCTAAAATTGAAAAGATCGCCGAGTGACCTTATTATTTCACACTCGTTAAACTGGTCCAGAAGAACATTCTTGACAGAGTCCATAGTTAAGCTTTTTTCAGACTCCTTAAAAATGAAAAAATGGCCGAGTGATCTTGTCCTTGTCACACTCGTTAAAATGGTTTTGAATAGACGTTTTGTCGGTGCTAGTTTACCCCTTTTTCGAACCAACTAGACTATCTTCGAAAAAGGTACCTCCATGGAGTCTCCTTTTATGTTTTTTCAGACTCTCTAAATATGAAAAACCACTGAGCTTACCTTCTCTGGGCTCGTTAAACTTACAATGAAGGACGTTACCATTGTGTGTTTTGTTAACCGCATTTGCATACCTTATACACCAACCTTGTAATAGTTTGCTTCTGCATCTTAACACCCTTGGCCCCCAGAGGATTTTTCCCGAGTATCATTATACTAGAACATCAGTCTTGTCCTTATGCCTTGAAATTGTATGTTTGCAACACTCGTTCCTCCATTGTAACATAATATTCCTTTATTCTTTTTCCCAAAATTATTGAAAAAGAAAAAAAAAAATCAAATATACCCCAAAAAGAGGAAGGGAAAAGTATTTTCTTTATTGGCAGCATAATGAGTCGCCCTTAAATAAAGCACATCTGTCCGTTTTTTCATCAAACTATGGGATGTAGTACGACCTTAGGCAACTTTTCTCTCTATATAGAGTTGTGTCCTCCACCGTTTGGTTATCCTTCCAAACATATGGAGAGTTTGTGTTGCCTCCTACTTCGTAGACTTATGATCAATGCCATGTTGCCTGAGTCTCATAATTTGTCGCGCTATTGTCCAAGGGAAGTTTGTCACCAAGCCTGAGTTGGCCCCTCTGCAATTTGTCTCTTGCCCTCATACCCGTCCATCCTGAATATCCAATCAAGTCCTTGTTCGAAATCAATGAAGCCTTCAGTCTGATCATCAAGTCCATGACCGACGAGCCGTCGAAGACCTCTGGGTAGTGCAGTCGTACACTCATATTACACTCCTACCCGAGTTTTGAAGATTTTAAAGTTATTTCTCGAGCTCTGAAGATCTCATCTCCAGCCATCAGGCCGTATCTTCTTTTAGAAGATAGATACTCTATATGTATATCATTTTGATTTCGAGATGTAGCTCCGTTGTGTATTGTTTGTGGCTACTCTTTATATAGTTATATGCCATGGATCTACAGTGTAGTTGATTGGTAGCCATGATTCTATCCCGAGCATGGGTATGCCCGCCTCAGTGAGACATTTTTTATTTTGCAGACGACGCCTCCCAGTTCCTGATCCTTGGATCAATCGTTCGGCACAACAGTAAATATTGGTAATGTATTTCGGCCATCAGATGCTCTTCTGAACTCACACATTAGGGGGCATCTATTATAACCCTAAATTGCACCACACATGCTTACCTGACATCAAGCCATATCAAATCCCTTCTTTGCCAAAGCACTACTGAACAAATCTTTAAAAATCCTCTTTTATAAGGGCCCACGCGCCCTACTTCATTACTGAACGCGTGTACACGCTAGCTGATCTAAAACAACCCGCGTGGACCGACAAAAGCACAAAAAAAATAAATTTGCCAATGGAACGCACATATCTGGGTGAGTTAACTGAGACTCTCGACCATGCATGGATGAGGGTTCGTCCAAATACCTAGCTTCTTCTAGCCTATAAAAGAAGGGCTAGGGGTCCCATTTGAAAGAGGAAAAAATATAGCAAAGATACTTTGCCCATTTGCATATTCCCATTGTCCCAACCCTTTAGCCATCCTTGTGCCAGAAGAGATACAAAGAAAATATGTCGGAGGACAGTTGAAGAGGAGCCCATGATCAGGTTCGTGGAGCGGTGGCCGGTCTCGACTTTTTGTAAGTTGACTCATTCAAAGTAATAAAGAAAATGCTTTTCCCGTCCCAATTCATGAGTTATTCATAATTTGTTAAATGGATGTTTGAATCTCTAACCTGTTAGTCTATAGGTAAGATGCATGTGTAGTTGTTGCTTGTCTTGTAAGCAGGTCAGCGTTGGAAGGAGAACTGCGAACAAGTGATCAAGTGCGACAAGGGATCGACATCAAATGCCTAGAACGAGGTAGGTTGATCTAGCCATTTTTTAATGAAAAGAAATAGGATTTAAGTCTGGGGACAAAGGTAGAAAGTTGATTTTCTCTTGGTCATATCTGCATGCAAAGAATAACCCTATTTGCTAGTTCGTAAGGATATTTCCCTCACAACAAGATGCTCTGGCGATTCCAAGACGGATGCATAACCTACGCATACATCCAAAGAAATTACTTCCTAAATTTGACCCCGAAACATATGAATTACTTGAGGACCATATTAAGAAGTTCATATTGGCTATAAGGTTGATGAATGTACAACACGGAGATGTAGTGTGCAGTATTTTTCCTTACACCTTTGAAAATTCAGCTTCGACTTGGTATTTCCATCTGCCAGTTGGTTCTATAACTAGATGGACAAAGTTTCAAAAGGAGTTTTTGGACAAATTTTCCGAAGAAACTACCACAGGAGCTTTAACGGATGAACTTTTTTCCGCCACGATGAGTTCAAAAGAAAAGGTTAAATATTTCAACCAAAGGTTCACCACCATTTTGAAAAAATTACAACCCGAGGCTAAACCTACCCAGGAGTTGCAAATTGAAGTATACGTTAATTCTCTCCCAACCTCTATTTCCATGTTCGTAAAAAGGACTTCCAAACATACTCTAGCCGAAAATTTCGAAGAAGCTAAAATTGTTGAATTCCAAATGAAAGGGTGCAAAGAAGGATAGATCTCATTAATAAAAAAGGAAACCCAACCTCTACCTAAGAGAGGAATTTTGCTAACAAGACCCCTGGGAAAACAAATAGAACAAGGTCATGATAGAGAAGGAGGGGATCTAGAAATCCTGCATCGGATGATCAAAAAAATTTCCAATGAGATAGTAGATATGAAAAGGAGTGTCGGGGAAGGAAGCCAAAGCCAAAGGACTTATAAACCCTTTTTTTTTAAAGAAATCCACCTTTCAATGCTATAGAACCTGCCCCGGGTAATCTAAATGTCGACTTAGGGAATGTAGCATCTGACTCTTTCTATACACATCACAAAGAAAACCATTCAGAAAGGGACTACCCTCAATGGTTGCATGCTATGAATCTAATGGCTAATCACTTCCTAGATGAATGTTGTAACACCCTGTTTCCCCCAATTTGTAATTAATCATAAAATATGAATTTCCATGTTAATGCATGAGGACAATGTAACTGTATATTGTTTGAATTGGCAATAACTAACTGTGGGGGTTAAGCCTTGAAAGTACTGGCCATGATATCACTAGAGGAAGAATGTGAAAACCATACAAGAGGGTTCATATATCAAATAACCCCAAATCTTCATGATAAGGATGAAAAACCGCCCTCGAATCCCAAGGAAAGGAAAGCAGTCCATGAAGAAAGGACAGTGGTTGAATCACCAACCACCCCCATGAATGGAAACATGGGCTATCAGCCTGAAGTACTGCAAGGACCTATAGACCTGAGTTTCCTTCTGACAGAAGGAACATGATAGGTCGACGAAACCGTCCAAGGTAAGAGGGACACAGAGGAAAGGAGGAAGGGGACATGAGACAAGAATGGGAGCTCGCAAGGGAGAGGCGCGAAGCCCTCCAGCGGATCACAAACAAAAGGCTGCAAGCTTGATGCCGAAGAGCATTTGAGAAACCTCGCCGAGGCCACAAACGAGTGAGAAAGCTCCGAGTTGCAGAAAACAACACCCAAACAGAAACTAAAACAGAGAGAGAACCCTCAAGAAGAGTGAGAGTTCCTTGGTGATATCATGGCTTGGCACGGGGGTGGCCAAAGTGCTACTATTGAATGCCTCTGAGCCTATGGTCGGGTGGAAGGATGAACACCCACAGTCAGTTGGTTGGTGGCAACCTGTAATAGATAAGTGATTTCTTACTCTGTGTAATTTAGCTGTAACTGGGCATGAATTTGGTTATATTGTGTATGTTTCAGGAATTGTGCTTGATTTCTGAATGGATATACTGTGTCTCTTTACTTACTGCTTGGCTGTATAATTAGGCCAGTAAGAGATTATATGGATAGGACATGATTGGTACTTGTAAATGCTTGTGTCCTGTGGCGGCTTGAGTAAGAGCCACGAACTGTGAGTTCGTTGACCTTAGGCATAGTCTCATTTACACATGCCAACCTTCCTAGTTGTCTAGAGTCCCTTGGAGGATGAATTTTGTTAAGCTCAGGAGAGGTAGTGTAGTTATGCACAGGATCCCTGTGAGGCATGTAGAGACCGAGACTCACAAAAGTCCTAGACTTGACGAATGAGCGCAAGGGGTGCACAGAAGACTCTTCTAGGATTCAAGCCCAGGAGAAAGAGCACAAAACTCTTAATCCCTACATAGCTGAGAAAGATCAAGAGGGACAACACTTTTCGTAAGTGCTGGCGAGACCCAATAGTCAGCTTGCAGTAGAAGATCGAAGGCTGAGACCTTTGAAGCGTCGAAATCTTCCGAGATTGGGAAGAAAGCCAAAGCTCAGGAGGAAGAGCAATAGTAGCCCATAGATCAACTGTAGAGTGTGGATCTGGACCATCGAATCCTACGTCCAGGCACACAGGATAGCGCGCAAGAGTAGAGGATCTGAATGGATGGTATAGAACCGTCAGATCTGGAGCGGGGACCGAAATTCATTGGATCTAGAGATAGGCGCATGAAATAAGTCCCGAAATCACTTCAACCATTGGATCATTGGAGGATAGGTGGCGAACATCCGGAAGCCACCAGGGTTTCAGAACTTAGGCGTATAAGGGTGGTGAAGAACAAGGATTCGCAATCACCAAAATCATGAGGGTTATTTTGGATCATTGGATCCAGGGCGACACATGGGAGAGATCTAACCCATCAGAGTTTCAACACTTGAGATACCAAAAGGAAAGTCCCTTGTACTCGCCAGTCCCGAAATCCCGACTTGCGAAACCCCGAAATGGAATAGCGTGTCTAGAGTTTGGATGTTTTGGTGTTTCGACACCTGGGAAACCCAAGGGTCAGTTCCCTTGTACTTGCCAGTCCCGAAATCCCGACTTGCGAAACCCCGAAATGGCATAGCATGTCTAGAGTTTGGATGTTTCGGTGTTTCGGCACCCGGGAAACCCAAGGGTCAGTTCCCTTGTACTCGTCAGTCGCGAAGTCCCAACTTGCGAAACCCCAAAATAGCATAGTGTGTCTAGAGTTTGGATGTTTCGGTGTTTTGGCTCCCGAGAAACCCAAGGGTCAGTTCCCTTGTACTTTTCAGTCCCAAAATCCTGACTTGTGAAACCCCGAAATGAGCTTAGCGATGAATACAGGCTTAGGAGTTTCGGCTCCCAGGAAACCTAAGTGCGAGATCTGCTGTCTGCGCATATCTTGAAACCCCGACTTGCGAAACCCCGAAATAATAATAGCGTGGATAAGTCTTGATATCCCGGTATTTCGGCACCTGGGATATCTAGAGGCAAGTCCCTGGTACACGCCAATCCCGAATTCCCGACTTGTGAAATCCCGATATGGCTTAGCGCGTGTAGATTTGGTTTTCGATGTTTTGGCACTTGGAAAACCGAAGGGTATGAACCCCTCGTCCTCTTCTACCGTGAAAACCCGGTACACGAGACTCTGAAAGGTGGAATGCTAGGTTTTAATCCGAGGCGTTGTTAGATGTGATGAACTGTTGGTTCCTTTCGGATTTCGGCACTTCGAGAGACCAGAGAACAGGGGAATACATGCATCGCGATTTCTCGAATCGTGAAAGCTAGAAGCACCTCTCTGGTAAGGCCTGTGGTCATAGCCAATGATCACATGGGTAAGGATAAGGGATGGCAGGGTCTGCATCAGGCCCCATAGGAATTCAGGGATTTTGTTCCTCGGGGAAACGAAGGAAAAAGCCGAAAAATATTAGTTCCCGTAGTGGGTGTGTGACAAATTGGTATCAGAGCATGGTTACAACACTTGGCCTGATTGGGCTCATGTACGAGCCGCGCAAGGAGATGTTGTTATCTGCATTTACTCCTTGAGGAGAAGGGTTGCAGATTGAACCTGTGATTTTGGGATTTCTTGTTGAATTCCAACAAAGGAATTATATTGTTCCTTTGTCAAAATGATAACTACTCTTATAAGAGTAGGAATGCACTGATCAATATTACTGATAAGACCTGAGTGTGAATAACATAGGTGGAATAAATTGTGCTATGAAGCTACACTAGCCAGAAAAGGGACATGAACTGAGTTATTATGTTATAGTGTGACGATGGCTACCTACTAAAGCAGGTAGAGTCTCTTGCAATTGAGATGGCTGGTTAGGTAAGAATTAGGATCTAAATGAAGAACTCCTTCATGATTTGGGAAATCTGGTAAGGACTGGTAGGATCCTTAAGAAGTTATGATTACTGCGTTATTAAAAGAACAAGTATGGAGGATTGAGCGGGAGAAATCCTTCAGAAGAGAGTTTTAAATATTGGATAGGATCGAGAGTCAAGATCCATTTAGAAAGAACCTAAATGTTTCTAGTTGTTCGATCTCGGAGAAGTAGCGCAATGGTTAGTTGCGAGGAGATACCGGAAGTTCGTAAAACCAAAGGGATTGGAAGAAGCAATGAGAAATTCATGAAAATATCATAGCCCTTGATCAAGGAGTGATCTGGACCATTGATCGTCTAGAGAGAAGTTCACAATTTCGGATATCGGGAGTCCGAGAGGTAAGAGTTTGGGAGACTAGAGGTCCCGAAAGTGTCGAGACCATTCATCGCTAGAGGACAAGTGGTGTAGGATTGAGGTTTCGGGAAAATCCCCGAAGGGAGCCATTTTGGAACTGCTGGTACCGAGGATGCG